>BLSH010525240.1:284595-295649 GCA_018402905.1 Glandirana rugosa | reverse complement strand
CCACGCTCACCCATCCATCCATGCTCACCCACCCAGCCGTGCTCACCCATCCATCCATGCTCACCCACCCAGCCGTGCACACTCACCCATCCATCCATGCTCACCCACCCAGCCGTGCTCACCCAACCATCCATCCATGCTCACCCATCCATCCATCCACGCTCACCCACCCAGCCGTGCTCACCCATCCATCCATCCATGCTCACCCACCCAGCCGTGCGCACCCAGCCATCCATCCATGCTCACCCAGACATCCATCCATGCGCACCCACCCAGCCGTGCTCACCCATCCATCCATCCATGCTCACCCATCCATCCGTGCTCACCCAGCCATCCATCCGTGCTCACCCATCCATCCATCCATGCTCACCCACCCATCCATCCGTGCTCACCCACCCATCCGTGCCTCATCCATCCCCATCCATGGCTCATTTGTGCCTCATTCATGCTCATCCATACCACATCAGTTCTCATCCATGACACATCCATGCCACTACAGTGCCCATCCGTGCCACTACAGTGCCCATCCATGCCACTACACTGCCCATCCGTGCCACTACACTGCCCATCCGTGCCACTACACCGCCCATCCATGCCACTACACTGCCCATCCATGCCACTACAGTGCCCACCTGTGCCACTACAGTGCCCATCCGTGCCACTACAGTGCCCATCCGTGCCATTCTACTGCTTATCCGTGCCAATACCCTGCCCATCTGTGCCACTACAGTGCCTATATATGACCACAGTGCCTCACAATAGTGTAATAGGTGGTCAAATTAGATTCTAAATGTATGCCCCTAGAATACCTGATGGTGCTCCCTGCATGTTGGGCCTCTGTATGTGGTCCCGCTGTGTAAAAGTGTCACACATGTGGTATCGCCATACTCAGAAGTAGCAGAATATATTTTAGGGTGTCATTTTTGTGGGGTACATGCTGTGTGTTAGAAATATTGTATAAATTGACAACTTTGTGTAAAAAAAAAATGCGTTTTCATTTTCTTTCCACATTTTCCAAAAACTTGTGGAAAAAATGAACCGTTCAAAAAAGACTCATTATGCTTCCTAGAATATACGTTGGGGTGTTCACTTTCCAAAATGGGGTGATTTTTTGCGGCGTTTCCATTGGCCTGGTGCTCCAGGACCTTCAAAAGTGCAAGAGGTAGTCAAGAAATTATGTGTGTAATTTATGCTCCTAGAACGCCTGATGTTGCTCCCTGCATGTTGGGCCTCTGTATGTGGCCAGGCTGTGTAAAAGTGTCACACATGTGGTATCGCCATACTCGGGAGGAGAAGCAGAATGTATTTTGGGGTGTAATTTGTGGTATACATATGCTGGGTGTGAGAAATAACCCGTTAACATATGACAATTTTGGGGGGAAAAAAATTAATAAAAAATTCATTTTGCAAAGAATTGTGGGAAAAAATTACAACTTCAAAAAATTCACCATGCCTCTTACTAAATACCTTGGAATGTCTACTTTCCAAGAAGGGGTAATTTGGGGGGTATTTGTACTTTCCTGGCTTGTTAGGGTTGCGGGAAATGAGATAGGCCGTCAGTAAATCAAGTGTGATCAATATTCAGTGATTGGCACCATAGCTTGTAGACTCTATAACTTTCACAAAGACCAAATAATATCCACTAATTTGTTTTTTTTTTTTTACCAAAGATAGGTAGCAGTATAAATTTTGGCCAAAATTTATGAAGAAAAATTACTAATTTGCAAAATTTTATAACAGAAACGAAGAAAAATTCATTTTTTTACAAAATTTTCGGTGATGATTAAATACCACCAAAAGAAAGCTCTATTTGTGTGAAAAAAAGGACGCAAATTTCATATGGGTACAATGTTGCATGATTGAGTAATTGTCATTCAAAGTGTGAGAGTACTGAAAGCTGAAAATTGGTCTGGTTGTTAAGGGGGTTTAAGTGCCCAGCGGTCAAGTGGTTAAGGTTGGTGGTATCTGCAAGTAGTTGTTTGTCTCCAAGTCTGTGTTTGTTGTGGCTGGAGGCCTAAACATTTACAGTGGTTATGCAGGTACTAGAAGTAGATGCCCATAAGGACCTTGTTACTCCTATTTGTCAGACTGTTCTGGATGTTCATAGGTTGCATATGTTTATATGTTCATATTTACAGCCATTAAACTCCAGCTTGGGTTTCATGTGTCTTTTCTTAAGAAAAGTTTAGTGGTTGAGTGATGGTTCAGCAGTCAGGAAAAAAAAATGGAAAATTTTATATACTTACCTGACAGTAATTTTCCTTTCCTGATGCAAGCATGACAGCATATACGTATGGTAGGCTCTGCCCCTTTTCCAGGACCGGTTCTGGAAAAGGGGCAGAGCCTACCATAAGTATATGAGTTTTGTTCAGGAATGCGCAATCCGTTGTTAAAGCGCTCTCTGCACTCAAAGCGATAGATATGTACTAGCCCTCTAAACTCTGAGTTACCTTGCCCAGTAACCTTGCCATTTAGTAAATGGATAGTGAGCGTCCTCTTCTGATGCTGTTAGGCCTGAAGAGCACCTCCTTTGTTCTCTGAGGAGACCCCTTCATATATATTACTTTCCTTTTTTTTTTTTTTACATTGCATCCCAGTTTTAATGCTTGTGACTATTCTGACATTTTGCTTTGGACATGCTGAAGGGTGATGTCACATCCCAGATGCCACCTTTACATAGCACTGAATTAGAGACTAGAGCTAGTCTCTCTAGAATGGTAGTAACAAGGTAGCTTACAGCTTGACGCTTGGATATCGGAGATCTTTCCTTTGTGCATATTAGCCATACGAGACACTGCCTTAGTGTTACTGCCCACATTGAGGAAGTCCTATCCAGAAGGATGGCGAATAAGACAATTCAAGGAAAACGTCTCCACATGGTCTGATCATCATGGACATTGATTGGTAATTATGTGCCACATCCCGGGTTAACTGTGGAGACTACTAGATTGAGGACAACAATTGGAATTTTAAAGGCACTATATTAACTCTATATCCAATTTATATAAAAATAACGCTTTATTTAAACAATGGCCGCATATATGTAGCCGCGGCTGTATTACCTGTATGAAGATCCTGCTTCGTGTGGCTTCCCCCCTCTTCAGCTGGCGTACCACATTTTTTAAAATGAATTGTTTAAATAAAACTTTGTTTTGTTTTGCTTTGAATTGTTTAAATAAAACTTTATTTTTATATAAATTGTATATAGATTTGTTAATATAGTGCCTTTAAAATCCCAACTATTGTCCTCAATCTAGTAGTCTCGGCAAATAAGACAACATGTTCTTCACTATTTGGAAGGCCCCAGTGAAAGAACTGCACAGACTTTTTTTTTTTGTCAGACTTGGTCTACCAAGACATGCGCGAGTGTGGGCTGACTGCGCCTCTGCCGCTTATTCCCCCTCTAGGTCTACTTACATCTCCAGTTCAATACTTACAGCAGGGGACAGAGGATTCAATACTTCAACTCTGGAAGGTTTCTTATTATCTAGGAGTAGGTGCCCTGGCTTCAACAGGGTTTTAAAAGGTGAGACCTCCATGTGAACCCTCACTTCTTGGTCTCCCGCATCTAGATACAACTTGACTAAATTTTGGCTGCTACCAATGGCCACACTGTGCGTAGCTTTTTTTTTAAATTCTTTATTTATATCAAACGTTGACATACACAGAACACACATTGCGACCCGCAAGTGCGGGTAATGGTTTTTACAGAGAGTCATTCAAGCTGGATTATCTGTTACAGACAACAGGTCAGCATCAATGCCAAAGGCAACACAGTGTAAAACAGAATGTGAGGCTAAACCAATGAGTATCAAACCAAAATTGCTTCTAAAGGCCATCCAGGTAGTACAACCCCACCAGGAAGGTAGTTGTATAACAGGGAATGTGTGTCCAACTAACTGAGAGGAGCGTGAGCCGGGAGACCCCCACCGCGGGCCGATGGCCCCGGCGGGGCCCCCGCCCCGCCCTCCACTTCAACATAAACATTTGTTTCCAAATTTTTCTGAAAGGGCTAGTTGAGGCCTAGCTCTTTTTTGTAGAGAGGAAAGAAGGAGTATAGATAGAGGGAGGGAGAAAAAAAAAAAAAAAAGGGGGGGAGGGAAGGGGAGAGATGAGTGTCCCGTGCCGGTGACAGGAGGAATGAGGGGCCCCCCAGGGAGGGAGCCACAGGAGTCACAGTGAATTTGAACAAGCAAGATTAAGAGCCGGTCAATAACATTGTCAGGCAGCGACGCGCAGGCAGTCCTCTGTGCCAGTGAAATAGAATGCCAGAATGGTTTTAGAGCAGGGCATGACCAGAAGACATGTAGCATCTAGCCTCCCTCTGATCCACAACGCCAGCACACATCTGGGAGAGAGCCAAACATCTTGTGGAGGACCTGTGGCACTCTGTACCAACGAGTGAGTATCTTGTAGCCCGCCTCCTGGTATTGACTCGCCATGGACGACTTGTGGGCCAACAAGAGTATCTTATCGATCTGAGCTGGTGTAAATTGCCTGCCCAGGTCACCTTCCCAGCGCCGGATAAAGGGAGGGGTTGGGTCGCCGCCCGGGGAGGAGATGAGCTTGTAGAGGGCTGCCAGAGTATGTCTGGTAGGTTCCCCCGTATTACACATCACTTCGAAGGGCGTGAGATCGCGAGGGGTGAAGTGAGCCTTCTGCAATGTGGAAAGGAAGTGTCTAACTTGATGGGTGCTCAGGGCGTCCAGCGGGGGGTCAACCGACCCCGCTATGTCTATTGTGGAGGGCAAAGCACCCCGAGACCAAACATCTCTCAATCGTGTCTTTCCCTGGGAAGCCAATCTCCGAACCCCTTTACTTGTTATGCCTGGGATAAAGTCGGGATTCCCAATGATCGGTGTTAAAGGAGAGGGGAGCGGGGCCAGATCCGAGGAGCGCAAGACAGTTCTAGTGACCCCCAAAGTTGCTCCTATTAGTGGGTGTTCGCTCATGTCGCTGGGTGGGTCAGCCTGAATCCATGGCGAAGATACCAGCGGCAAAGAGGCCTCTGCAATCTCGAGGGTTACCCACTGCTTGGAGTCTGCATGGCAGTGCCAATCCACCACCCGAGCGAGGTGGGCGGCCCTGTAGTAATTGAGTATGTCTGGTATACCCAGACCCCCAAGGGCCTTTGGCAGAGAAAGGGTCCGTAGTTTAATTCTGGCGGGTCTATGTGACCAGATGAAATCTCTGAAGAGGCCGCGCAGTTGCCCAAAAAAGTCCATGGGGATCCGTATCGGGATGGTTTGTAGAAGGTACAGGATCTGCGGTAGAATGGTCATCTTCAACGCCGCACAGCGTCCGAACCAGGTGAGAATCAAGGAATGCCAAAGCTTGAGTTCTGCCTTTAGCTTGGCAAGAAGAGGGATGTGCGTGGCTTTTAACTTCAGGGGGTGAATAGGAAGATCCTGCATCCAGGAATGTACCTGGGGATATCCTGGCCTGCAGGCCACTGGGCAATTAATTGTCCCCGCTCACTACTGGGCGAATGTGGATCCTGATAAGGAGCCTGGAGACTCCCGAGTTTGCCAGATATACTTCTTGGCTAATCTGTAGCCGCAGTTGGGTGTCAATAGTGCTACGGTTTCCATCTCTGGGAAGCCTTCGAGGTTACTGTCAGGTTGATATCCTGATAGCCTTATTTGAACGGGAGATGCCTCTGACGGAAGTTGCCTAGTGTGCCTTCCCTCTTGACAGCGAAGATAGGAGCTTACTATCATGCTGACTGTTTAGCTCAGAGCTGAGGCTCTATTTGCTGTGATTGCAGCACACTTCCACTTGAGCACCATTGCAACTCTGATCTTGGACGCCTTCTTCTCCCTTGGCATGATTACCCAATAAATAGATTGGTATGCCAGGTAGCTGATAAGCTGAAAGATTTACTGGTTTGTCCACCATCAAGGTCTCCCCTGTGGAGTAACTTGCCCCTGGTGCGTGAAGCAAGCCTTCCCGTTCTACCATACTCCAGATTGTTTCCAGAAATGTCATTACTGGCATGAGATTAGGTGGTCTGCTCCAAGTTTGATTATTGTCTGAAGTAGCCTTTGCCAGGCCTAGAGAACGTTGAGCCAGCAGGCTGTGCCCGAAAAAAAGAATACCCGTCGTCTTTGCTTTGCAAGACAGCCACTACTGCACTTATGTCCTGAAATTGCCTTGAGTATGTGGCAAGGCTAAAGGCTGTCAAATTAACTCATAGTGAAACTGCTGAACAGCCGATCAAAGGTACTTGCAGAATATGGGTCTCCTAACGTGTCTATACCCCCATCTGCTGGCGCCAACCTGCCATCTCACCTGATGGTTTGGGTATTTGACTGCCCCGGTTCCATATGATGATCTTAGATCTTCATCCTTATTTTGCTTAATGCTCAAGTCTGCTTTTGACTAAGAGCAATGCAGAGCACACTCCTTAACATGTTCTTTGGACAGATGGATTACCGATGAACCAGATGTGGAAACACTTGCCTCCAGCATTAATTGCTATAGGGAATGAAATGAGTTGGAGGAGGGGAATGAACATTTCAATGACTTCATCAATGCACAGGACCCCCGGATCCTGAACCCCTTGTTAACTTAAGTAAGGCCCTGCGTCCTGTTCCATGACATAGGGAAAACAGCCCACTTCCTACCTGCAGTGGCATGCTTGGGATTCACCCCCGAACCTCAGTGCTGCTGGGCAGAAGTGCTACTCTTGTGTGCCCCTGAATTTACCTCTAATTCTGCCGGCCGACACCTACTGGGTGCCTTTGGGTGAAGAAATGTTGTTGCTCCCTGAAAGGAGAGGACTCGGCTGTAGGTATTACATAAAGGATTATGGACCCTTCCATTATCCTCTATAACTTATCCCAGGTTTACCTTGTCACTCCATTCTATCTTGAACTCAAGAGCTCTCGCTTGCAAGCTAGGTGATCTATCGCCTGTGCCACCTTTGTTACTTTGCCTTTTGGCTATCCTCTTGTCATCGGTGATTCCCATAAAGGATTAATCCTCCCTCTAGATATCGCTAGCTCTCACTTGGACAATCACCAGTCTGACTTAGTGGAGGTATGTGTCATCTGTGGGATGAACCGTAAGTGTTAACTGACCACCCCGGACTACTAGAGCGATGGCATACAGTATTACCTCCTTCCTGGCTGAACTGCCTTAACGGCCACTGCATTACTCTTGGATCAGTCATCGTAGAGAGTTCCTTACTGGCCAAACTTTGTTTTGATCCTATCGGAGATCTGGACTGCCAGGCTATCGAGATGAGCTCAACCGCAGCTCACAAAACACTACCTAATAGTAGTATAAACCTTCTTCCTTCCACATCTATTCATTGTTCCAGGGCAACTGCAAAGGATATTGCCTGTTCTGCTGGCAGAACATGACCCTTGGCTCATTTGATGAGGACTGTTTGACCGGCGCCTTTGAGACAGAGGTACCCTTTAGACAAACAGTTGTTTGATTGGCTTCGTACCTGAGGCTTAGCAAACAGAGATCCACACAGTCCTTTTGGACATAGTCAAAGCATCCATTTTCTGAGGCTGGCATATATGGCTAGTCTGATACAGACTCCTTAGCCAACTGCTTCTGAAGTAGAGGTCAACTTCAATAACATCGCTGTTTGATTTTGCTTAATATGGACCATTAGATCTTCACCGTCTCTGCCTCACCATTTGCTGCTGCCTCCAGCCTGCGATTTGGTATCGCATCCTGACAGACATGCAGCCACCACAAGCCCAATATCGCTTATGAAAATTTTTGTACTGAGCTCTCCATAGATTGCCTCTTCTGGCAGTTAACCCCCTAGTGCCTCCTTCAGGGCTAAAGAGGGCCTGTTCCTGTGAAGGATCAGATTGCTCCTTTGGAAAGTGGTGCTGGTGTTGGGGGGTGGGGAACTTTGTAACCCCTTATGCCCATATTGTGCACTTTTTTATTTTGTAGCTTAAGATGTACTTACCTGCTTTCACCTTAGTGGACATTGCTGGCCTCTATGCAAGTTGATTGTTCCTGGCTCACACACAAGCTGAAGGACTGGAGATATAATATCTGGAAGTATTGCTAAACTTTAGCAGTAAACCACTACAATTCACTAAATCACACCTGCAGTGTATCCTACAACACCTGGTATTCCCAGGTGGTCTCCTATCCTGGTACTAACCAGGCACAACCCTGTTTAGCCTCATTAGACCAGCTCTGATTGATGCATTCAGGGTGATGTGGCCGTAGGCCCCAAGTAGCCCCCCACTCCACATTTTCATCTGCAGCCCATTGCAGGGTCAGATCACCATTCACCACTGTGGACGTTGCCGTCTGCCATCGAGATCCAAGAGCCCGCCAGCCAGCTAATCGCAGCCAGTCGCAGCACCCAAGGAGTCCCTAATGACCAGCAGAAAACAGCCCCCCATGCATGTCTGAGATGTTACAGGCCACAGCCACACAGATTGATCCTAACAGTAAAAGGATCTAGGCATAAGAACTAACATGTACTTGGATTGCAGTAAATAAATGCATAGCAGTTATTAGTGCTGTAACATCAATAAAATTGCATGCAAAGCAGTAAGAGTTAACATAATTCAGATGATTAGCACTAGTAAGTTAACATACCTTAGACAATTCACTGCAAAGGTTATACTCACAACCAAGCATTAGATCATAGTACACAGTAATGAAGTCTGCAGAGCTAGGCTTGCTTTAGTTCCTAGGAAAGATTCAGCTCAGTTATCGCAGCAACACCTGCTATCAGCTCAATCATTTGCAGTCTTGTGGACACAAACCACAGCCTGTGAAGCCTTAGCAATAGAATGACACACAATGGAGAAACCAGCAGTCTCACAGTGTGATCTCTACTTAGTGGTGTAGATTAATCGCATATAACTGCCGAAACTCCTAACCACATACCAGTAGCTGCATACTATAGATTTGTGCACCATGTGGTGTCTTACCAACTCCACGCCTTATGGCCAATAGGCAGTCTGCTGAATGTCCATCCATGGAGACTTTGATGAAGGAGCCATTCCTAGAGACCAGCCGCCTGCACCCCCCAATTCCTGGACTATAGGGGGTGCGGCCTCCCCCATAAGGAAGATCTTTCAACCTGTACAGCAGGGAGTGTCGTCACAGGAAAGAGGCTGAACCTGCGCGGATGGGCCGGATGAATCGGGCCAGGCGAGGGAAAAAAAAAATGTCTGCTCCTTAGCAGTAGTATAACCAGCTAAGCAGTGAGGAAAAAAAGATAATGAGGCCAAAGGAGAGGATACCTGCTTTTATAGTGTAAACGCTCCCGGAAAAGGGGTAGAGCCTACCATACGTATATGCTGTCATGCTGTGTCAGGAAAGCAACTTTTATACCCTAGTCATGTATTCTCTGTACAAAGACTAATGAAAAATTTCAGTGCAGAACCAATTCATCAGTGTTTATTTTTGTTTGGTTTTATTAGGCCCCTTCATACAGCTCTTGGATTTTGTTTATAAACACCTTTTTACATTTTTGTAAAAAATATATTTTATTTTAGTTAAAAACTGTGCTTATGGGGACAGTGTACGATATCAAAGCTTAATACAAGCTTTTTTTTTTTTTTTTTTTATACTTTACTGAGCTCTAGTGGAGATATATAGTATTACATTCTGAGTTTAAGAACAATAGCAGCTATGTTTAGGTCATTTACATAAAACATACTTAGCTTTCAGCTTAGAACCTGATGATTTATCTCATTAGGTCACACACATGTTCATCCCATGATTACGTTACAAGTCTACTAGCCAGATGAAATTTAATGAAGCCCTGCTTTAAAATAAAGTAAACAATTCCAAAATAATGTGGACTATTATGCATCTAATTGAGTAATTTTCAAAATGCTTCTACTAAGTCTTATATTAACTAATGGATGTCTACAAAGGGGTTGGTTTTAAAAGTGTGTTAAAAAAACTGACAACTTTATTTCCTCCAGTTTTCATAAATAGGTCTATTCCTAAGCAATTACATATTGGTCATATTGCCTTTCAATTATTGCAGTGATTGAGGTGGCACAGACTAGCAGTCTAAGATTGGTATGTTGGTGTGTGGTGCACAATAGTAATAAGACTTTGTAAAGACTGAAAGGGATACTTGTTCAGAAGTAGAACACAGACTAAGCCCCCGTTTACACTGATTTCAGTGAGAGTTCGGGGGCGATTTGAGGGTTCATGCACAGATATCTATTGAATTCACCCACAAAGTCATCTAAAGTAGTGCAGGAACTACTTTTTGAAATCTGATGCAGCGCCGCTCCGATTGGAACAGTACCCTTGATGTCAAATCGGCTGCAAATTGGCATGCAATTTGGCATGTGAACAAGGGCTAGGTCAGTCAAAAAGCTTAGCACCTGCAGCTTCCTTAGGAACCAGTGTCAGTGGGAAGCTGTCAAATACAGAAGCAGTAAAAATACTAATTCAATATAGGATTTTCTGCCTCCATTAAACAGCTTGTACGAACAGCAAAAGTTTGGTCCAAACCATCAGCTCATCCCCAATCAACATCTGGCATTCTCTATGACTGGCAGATTTGTTGAAAGACTTGTGGGTAAAATGTTCCACACTCCCTATCCAGATCTTTTGACTAATTTTGTCTTGCTTGCCAGTTTTCTACCCCTGGTATGTGCACTGTGGACAGACACAACATAGAACACTCTGCCCAGCTCTGCACTTATGGGGCTGCACTTATGGGCGCCGATGATCTCACAAGATACAACACAGACAGGTGTCACGTGTATGGTCCCCATCTTTTGACCGTTCGTTCTGTTTTAATCAGTTTTCTAGACCTATCCCTCACACCTTGTAAAATGGGTGTTCAGAAAGTTGTTTAGACGGTCAGTATCTCTTACGGTCTACAACTAACCCCTACTCGACTACCAAACCTGGTTTGAAAACGACAAGCATGTTCGACAAATTACCTCCGTCTTTTAGGATATAACTTAATCATAAAAATGACGAAGACATAAACTGTCGAAGGGTGACTGTGACCAAGGATTCCTTCGACGTCCACGATTCGAAAAACTGACTGGATCGGGAACAAGTGTACGGTTTAACGTACGGTT
>BLSH010525240.1:258940-271994 GCA_018402905.1 Glandirana rugosa | reverse complement strand
ACATTGGAGCTGTGCCTCATCGCTTTCCTCCTATTCTCTCAAGGAACCGAAGTACAGTCAATGACCTCTTCATCCCCTCCCTCCTCATCACTGGAGCAAACTTGGCAGTATTCTGGAGCTGGGGGAACAGGACTGCTACTCGACGCTACTCCCTTCCTCAACCTGGGAACAAACATCAGAGCCTTCAAATTGCTGCGCATCCAACAGCATGCAATCGACACTATGATCAAAGAATTCTGGTGACTCCGTGCATAATGGTGGGGCCATGAAAGTACTAACTGTGGACAAGGAGCTGGTGGAATAGGCTGCTTTTGCAGCTGCATTGGAAGGCAAACTAGTAGGAGCCTGGGTGACAGAGGATGAGGACGACTTCGTTATCCACTCCAACTCTTCTGCATGTTGTGGCTCAATAACACGGCCAGCAGCAGGAAAAAAAAAAAAAAAAAAAAGGACAAATGTAACCCGCCTGCAGAGGATGCACCATGTCCGCCACCACCACTTTTCACTGTAGACAGAGGCCGCTTGCCCTTTTTTTTAGTGGCCTGTGTGCATCTGCTTCTCCTTGGGGGCCTTCGGGACATGATGGGGAGTTTTTTTTCTTTAACACCGACTGCATTGTATTATATACAGTACATCACTGAATGCACTAATATATTTTAGACTGTATATATTAATAAACCGCCCGAAGTGTAATATACTGTACATATATATATATGCACACATACATACACACACACACACACACACACACACACACACACACAGGATCCCTCACATTTCGTAAATATTTTCTCTCTCTTCATGTGACAACATTGAAGAAATTACACTTTGCTACAGTGTAAAGTAGTACAGCTTATATAACCATGTAAATTTTCTGTCCCCTCAAAATAACTCACACAGCTATTAATGTCTAAACCGCTGGCAACAAAAGTGAGTATACCCCTAAGTGAAAATGTCCAAATTGGGCCCAATTAGCCATTTACCCTTCCCGGTGTAATGTGACTTGTTAATGTTACATGGTCTCAGGTGTGAATGGGGAACAGGTACGTTAAATTTGGTGTTACCACTCTCATACTTGCCACTAGAAGTTCAATATGGCACCTCATGGCACAGAACTCTGAAAAAAAATAATTGTTGCTCTACATAAAGATGGCCTAGGCTTTAAGAAGATTGCCAAGACCCTGAAACGGAGGTGCAGCATGGTGGCCAAGACCATACAGCGGTTTAACAGGACAGATTCCACTCAGAACAGGCCTCACCATGGTCAACCAAAGAAGTCAAGTGCAAGTGCTCAGCATCTTATCCAGAGGCTGTCTTTGGGAAATTGACATATGAGTGTTGCCAGCATTTCTGCAGCGGTTGAAGGGGTGGGGGTCAGCCTGTCAGTGCTCAGATCATACACTGCACATTGCATCAAATTGGTCTGCATGGCTGTCATCACAGAAGGAAGCCTCTTTTAAAGATGATGCACAAGAAAGCAGGCAGTTTGCTGAAGACAAGCAGACTAAGGACATGGATTACTGGAACCATGTCATGCCTGAAGACCATGTGGTCTGATGAGATCAAGATAAACTTATTTGGTTCAGATGGTGTAAAGCATGTGTGGCGGCAACCAAGTGAGGAGTACAAAGACAAGTGTGTCTTGCCTACAGTCAATCATGGTGGTAGGAGTGTCATGGTCTGGGGCTGCATGAGTGCTGCCAGCACTGGGGAGCTACAGTTCATTGAGGGAACCATGAATGCCAACATTTGGAGTCTGGGCCGCAGGGCAGTATTCCAACATGATAACCCCAAACACACCTCCAAGATGACCACTGCCTTGGAAAAGAAGCTGAGGGTAAAGTTGATGGACTGGCCAAGCATGTCTTCGGAACCTAAACCATATTGAACATCCTCAAATGGAAGGTGGAGGAACGCAATATCTATAACATCCACCAGCTCTGTGATATCATCACGGAGGAGTAGTACTCCAGTGGCAACCTGTGAAGCTCTGGTGAACTCCATGCCCAAGAGGGTTAAGGTAGTGCTGGAAAATAATGGTGGCCACACAAAATATTGACACATTGGGCCCAATTTGGACATTTTCACTTCGGGGTATACTCACTTTTGTTGCCAGCGGTTTAGACATTAATGGATGTGTGTTGAGTTATTTTGAGGGGACAGCAAATTTACACTGTAATACAAGCTGTACACTCATTACTTTACATTGTAGCAAAGTGTCATTTCTTCAATGTTGTCACATGAAAAATAGATCTAAAAATATATACAAAAATGTGAGGGGAGTACTCACCTTTGTGAGAGTGTGTGTAAATATATACATATATATTTATTAATACACCACCTGAAGTGTATTATATACTGTACACTGCCGAATGCACTGTATATATAGTCTACACTGAATGCACCCTGCCTTTGGCCAATCATAGCTCTCACAGCAGATCGCACTGTGATTGGTCAAAACATGCTTTGGCCAATCATCAGACGTTAATGCACTGCGCTCTTGCACTGCATTATGGGGCATTCCGCAGTGCTCGATTTTGCCAAATCCCCGATTTTTCAACTCAAACATCCTTCATACTAATGACACTGGCTGGGAAAGGGTTAAGATCTAGGGCCAAAGGGTTAACTGTGTGCCCAACAATGGGTTGTGTGCGCTGCTTCTACTTAACCACTTGTTTTTTCCTCCCTTTGCAGGGAGAAGAAACTGCCAGATTGCTGTGTTTTTGTAAACACAGAACACTGTATGTGATTGGCCACTGTTGATCAGCTGACTTTTGCCAAACTCATTGGCTGAAATCAGCTGCCAAATTTGTCATTTGTCCAATCACAGTACGGATACAATGGAGACGCATGCATACGTGCCTAGAACTCAGAAGAAATCCACGATGTACAGGTACGTTACCTGGCCTGGAATACCGTGGTCGGGCTGCAGTTAAAAACTTGTAAAAACACTATTTGTAAATCATAGTATCACTTATAGGGAGGTAGACTGTATTAGGTGCACCGTGCAGAGAGATGTGTCAACATGGCAAGATGGAAAAAATAGACTGATGTGATCAGTATGCCCAGGACTAAGCACAAGACCCATCAATATTAGTAGATAATGGCGATATTGGCAGAGTCCGCGGTCACTCTACATGCATGTCAACAGTACAATTCAACCTGAGATGTGATAATGGAGTAGGCAGCAACAGGTTTTGAGGACTCCTTTGTTGACAAAGTGTTACACATTTTTTTTATTTCCTGTGCCCTGCTACCCTGTTTCCTTTGCATCATAAAGACTGATATAAACGAATCATATAGAGGAGATAGAGATTATATACACTCACCGGCCAATTTATTCGGTATTGATTTGGACTCCCTTTTGCCTTCAGAACTGCCTTAATTCTTCATGGCATAGATTCAACAAGGTGTTGGAAACATTCCTCAGATTTTGGTCCATATTGACAGGATAGCATCACGCAGTTGCTGCAGATTGCTCCATGATGCAAACTTCCCATTTCACCACATCCTAAAGGTGTTCAACGGGATTGAGATCTGATGACTGTGGAGGCCATTGGAGTACAGTGAACTCATTGTCCTGTGCAAGGAACCAGTTTGAGGGATTTGAGCTTTGTGACATTGTGCATTATCCTGCTGGAAGTAGCCATCAGAAGATGGGCACACTATAGTCAAAGGGATAGACATGGTCAGAAACAATACCTCAGGTAGGCTGTGGCATTTAAACTATGCTCAATTGGTAATAAGGGGGCAAAAGTGTGCCAATATCCACCATACCATTACACCACCACAAACCATTGATGCAAGGCAGGATGGATCCATGCTTTGTTTATGCCAAATTATGACACTACCATCTGAATGTCACAGCTGAAATCGAGACTAGGACCAGGCAATATTTTTCCAATCTTCTATTGTCCAATTTTGGTGAGCCTATGCAAATTGTAGTACCAGTTTCCGGTTCTTAGCTGACAATGGCACCTGGTGTGGTCTTCTGATGTTGTAGCCCATCTGCTTCAAGGTTCGATGTGTTGTGCGTTCAGAGATGATATTCTGCATACCTTGACCGGTGACATCAACAAAGCATTTTCGTCCACACAACTGCCTCAAACTGCATATTTTTGCTTTTTCGGACCATTCTCTGTTAAACCCTTGAGATGGTTGTGCATGAAAATCCTAGTAGATCAGCAGTTTTCTTTTTAAATACCCAGACCAGCCCATCTGGCACCAACAACAATACCACCTTCAAAGTCACTGAATCCCCTTTCTTCCACATTTTGATGCTCGGTTTTAACGTCAGAAAGTCCTCTTTACCATGCCTAGATGCATTGAGTTGCTGCCATGTGATTGGCAATTTGTGTTACCAAGCAGTTGAACAGGTGTACCTAATAAAGTGGCCTGTGAGTGTGTGTAATATATACACACACACACACCTCTAATATCTATATAGATATACTGTATATAGATTCATTTTAATTTTTTATGCCCATACATTAGGTTAGTGTTCATTTAGGTGATGTGAAGTTTCCTAGGTTTGATTCATGTGGTCTACTAAATATTTGACCTATTCATTTGAAAAACATTTCCTGTTGCATATCCAGAGCGGGAAATGGGGGAAATATGGCCAATAAGAAACAGATCGCAAAAAAAAAAAAAAAAATGATGGGTTTTAACCTGTCCTCACTTAAAGTGTATGTATAGCCAAAACGAACTTTTTTTTTATTTTGATTAGAAATTCAGAGTCCTGAGATAATGTAGAGTTAAGATTGTTTAAATACACAAACCTCTTCCCCTCCCCTAGTCCTCTTATTCTAATTTTAGGTAACCCAGCATTTCAGCCTGGCAGCAAAGATAGTCAATTTGAAGCTCTGAGGCAATCTTTACTGCCTTATACATTTCAGTCAAGATAAATCGACCAATGACAAACGCGGAATTTAGAAGAGAGTTCCAAGAAAGATTAGACTTTCTCCACTGTGCCCAGTTAAGCACTTTCGTCCGGGTAGTCTGGGGGAGAGGTTCAGAGTTGAGAGCCCTGACAACATTTTAACAAGCCTGCATCTCAGGGGAGCCATCGTGACATTTACTGTCATTTTTGTACGCCCTGTTAATGGCAAGAGCCCCACAAAACCTTCCGTTTCTCGCTCAATGGGAAACGGATATGGGAACCAAGTTCACTCAAAGGCAAAAAGACAGAATTCTATTGTTTGAACACAGAGCTTCAGTGGCAAGCAGATATCAGGAAGGGGGGTATAAACTCCTTACAAGGTGGTATCAAACGCCTGCAGTTTTGCATAGGTTTCCACAGATCTCGGAAAAATGTTGGCGCTGTGAGGAATCTGAGGGTACTCTAATACACATCTTCTGGGAATGCAGGAAACTGATAGATTTCTGGGAGATGGTAGATAGGGAGGTGGAGGAAATGACAGGAGTGGCCTTTGGGATGAAGCCAGCGGCATATCTACTGCATGATATGCCAAAATCTATTAAAAAATTATAAGAATTCATTCACTAAAGCATTAGTTGCTGCAAAAGCATGTATACCCGCACTTTGGAAAAGGGAAATGACGCCGACTAAATCCCAATGGCTGAACAAGATCTCGGAGATCCAGGAAATGGAGGAACTAACATGGGCGGTAAAGGATCTTTTTTAAGGAGGAAGGGGAGCGAGGGGGGGGGGGGAAGCATAGAGAGTAATGTAACATAGCTTATGTTCAGGGAGGACAGCGGCAGATGTATATAGAGTAGTAGATGGTTGTGGCAGGAGTGACAGTTATAATTTTGATGTAACTACACAGGATAATAGGGAGGGGCTATAGATCGTAGGAGGGATAATGGCTAGGGTTGAGCGAACCCAAACTGTAAAGTTCGGGTCCGTACCGAACTTTGGGGTGTCTGTGACCCGGACCCGAACATTTGAAAAAAGTTTGGGTTCGGGTATTTGATCACGCATGTTGAATAGCTTCAGGGCAGCCAATCAACAAGCGTTTCACTGGTTTGCCCTTAGAAGCCATCACAGCCATGCCTACTAATGGCATGGCTGCGATTGGCCAGTGCATCATGTGACCCAGCCTCTGTATAAGCTGGAGTCACGTAGTGCTGCATGTCACTTGCTCTCAGGCTAGTCTAGGGAGAGGATGCTGCAGGCGCTGTGAGGGACAGATTGCAGATATAATATTAACATCTCATCGATCTGATTGTGGACTAGGTAGAGATGAATACTACTACTGATTTTAGGGACAGATTGCAGATCTAATAACCTCTCATCCTGCATTACAGAACGATCTGACTGGAATAGGTAGAGGGACAGATTATTGTTCTAAAATCATCGCCTACTCCTATAGGGTCAGGCTCATGCTGTTGCTTTAAGGGACACTTTCCAGGACTTTATAGTCATTTTTGTGCCGAAAAGTTTGGGTCCCCATTGACTTCAATGAGGTTTGGGGTAAAGTTTGGGTCAAGTCCGGTACCGAACCCGAACTTTTCCGTGAAGTTCGGCCGAACCCACCGAACCCGAACATCCAGGTGTTCGCTCAACTCTAATAATGGATTAATGAATCGTAAATTGTAGTGCAAATATTGTTTTTTCTATTTGGAGAACCTGAAAATATTAATGCATACATAAGCACCACGATGATGCAAGACCCTGTTAGAGACAGAGAATGATCCTTAAGCTGATTAGTCTCTCGACTGTTTTCTGAAGTGGGGAAAAAAAAAATTGTTAAAAGGATAGTAACTTAAAGAGAACTTACAAAATATTCCAGTATCTATTTATTTTGTCATAACAATGCCACATAATGTAAAAATACAAACAGGTCATCTTATTAACTTCTCCACATATCTAATACAAATTAAGTATAATAGAAATCAAGTACTTAATGATATCCTTCTTAGACCAAGTACGGTAACTCTTTTTTAATCCTCTAAAACATAGTTTGGATTAACTACTAATATACGATTCTCTTCTGAAGCTTCTTCTTTGTCATCTATGGACTTCAAATCAGTCTTGTTCAGTTCTATGAGAATATGATCCTTAAAAGGAAAATATGGTTTTATTAACAGCAGCATATGACGTTATTGCATACATGACATATCTATATTCCTCATTACCAAATGTAAAGTGGCTAACATTGCTTTGCTTAAAAAGAAACCGCAAAAAAAAAAAACACACATGCAGTACTTCTCTGAAATACATGCACATTTATCTGTATTTTAACTGTTTAACCGCTTCAGCCCCCGAAGGATTTGCTCCCTTAATGACCAGGCCATTTTTTAAGATACGGCACTACATCATTTTAACTGGCAATTGCGAGGTTGTGCGATGATGTACCCAAACAAAATTGACATCCTTTTTTTTCCCACAAATAGAGCTTTCTTTTGGTGGTATTTTATCACCTCTGCGGTCTTTATTTTTTGCGCTAAACACAGAGCGACAATTTTGAAAAAAAAAAAAGTGTCACTTTTTCTAGACTACATATCAAAAAAAAAAAAAAATTTATATATATATATATATATATATATATATATATATATATATATATATATATATATCAAAATGTATTCATCAGCTTAGGCCGACATGTATTCTTCTACATATTTTTGGTAAATAAAATCGCAATAGACGTATATTGATTGGGTTGCACAAAAGTTAACGCAGCTACAAAATAGGGGATAGATCTTTTTTTTTACTAGTAATGGCGGCGATCTGCAATTTTTTTTTATCGGACTGCGACATTGCAGTAGACAGATCGGACACTTGACACTTTTTTAGGACCAATGACATTAATACACCGATCGGGGTTTTAAATAGCCACTGATTACTGTATAAATGTTGCTGGCAGGGAAGGGGTTAACTGTGTTCCCCCAGTGTGTTCTGTGTGGGGGGCTGGGATGGCAGGGACATGACAGATCTCACTGACAGAACGGGGATCTATCTGGTTTACATTGGCAGATCCCCGTTCTGGCTCTGCAGAAGGCGACCTTGGGTCGCCGGCGGACATAAGAGTCTGCCCGACCCACGGGCGTGCTCACACAGCGTGCACGAGAGTGCGCCAGTGGTGCGCTCCCGCCCGCAACTGCGCGAGCCGCTGTACAGCTACAGAGATTCACGCAGGAGAGCCGAAGTGCCACTGTTAAATGAAGGTGGTTGGTCGGCAATCGGTTAAAGGATGGGTTCACCTTTTCATACATAATAAATGCTCATTTTTGTGGGTAAAAAAAAAATGTACTTTTTTTTATTCATTATTGGGGGCCTGCAAAGCATTGCACCCATGATCAGCAGATCGTGGGTGCTATGCAGGGCTCTTGCAGATTCTGAGATTGTAACTGCTTTTATGAGGCACGAGCACACAGCTTACACGGACCGTAACTTTCAATGACCTACCACGGTGGTCAACAGTGCCATGGTAGTTCATTGAGAAATACAACCTGACAGACGCAAAGGCTTTTGGCAGTTGTAGTTTTCTATTCACAGGCTGTAGGACTGTACCTGCCTCACACACATTTCAATTACGTGGACTGTGGCAGGGTTTCCCGTTTATCCAGTAGACTGTGGCAGGGTTTCCCGTTTATCCAGAAAAGAGATCCTTCTGCCACAGTTCCACTTCCCTTTAAGTTGTGGATGTTCTTGCTCACTCCTACTGCACTTGCCTCATTCTTCAAAATATAAAACTAAAACTTTCTAAGTGGTACAGTGAGGACCTGCTCATAATGGTCATGTCGGGTATGTAGACCTGTAAACTGCTGATAGAAAATTGCAGACCAATCAAGACTATTGGGTAAAAGCTCAAAATTTTAGACACTGTAAACCTTTAGGAATGAATCATTTCCTAATGGGTAAAATATAGAAACATAGAAAAGTGATGGCAGAAAAAGACTGAGTAGTCCATCGAGTCTGCCCCTTTTTATTTTTTAATTTTTTTTTACATTAACCTTGTTGTCTGACTATAGATTTATGTTTATCCCAAGCATTTATGAAGCCATTTACCGTTGACTGTCTCACAACCTCTATATCAGAATAGGTAAGTGGAAACCCAAAATCTGTTTCCATGGACCTTAAAGGTGCCAAAAAAATCAAATAAAAACTAAAGAAAATAATCACTTTTTTTATTTATACAAAACATTCTATTTAAAATATATATATTTATATATATATATATATATATATATATATATATATGAAAGTTCATGTGTAAGAGACATTATTACAATGACTTCATCAACAAGAACAAATCCTACATATTGTCAGCTGAACCCAGCTCAACATGTTTTACCCGACAAACGGGCTTCCTCAGGAGACTTGTTGGGGCTGACTATGAATAGAAAAAAAACAAAACATATACAGAATATACAAACATACATATATATCTCAATACAAAAAGGCATAATTACAATAAAGCATAATTACAATTTATATTCAAAAATGAATTTGTATGATAACCACCATCAAAAACGTGTATCATCACTGGACAGACTGTCAAACCGAAACTCAACAAACACATATATCTTACCAGTGGTTCAGAGAATGCTGAGGCATCTGTGAACCTGGAGAATGCGATAAGAGACCAGAAACCGAATAGCCAGCAGATATAGTACCATAGAAGCTCAGGACAAAGTATACGGGATACCCCCCACTTCTGACCCTCCGCTGCCCCCTATGTTTCCAGATTCCAAAAAATACAAATCAAAATCACAGAAATTTCCTGCCCTACAAGGTAATCTCAATATTTGGGCCTTCACGCAACAAGTCACTGCTGAAATACAAAAATTGGAAGAAACGTCTTCCATTGAATCTTTCCCCTGATCAACTCAAGGCCATGCAGTCTCTAGAACGGATGAGAAATGTTGTAATTAAACCTTCAGATAAGGGGGGGGGAATCTAGTGGTGATGAATCAATCCCAATATGAAAAGATTGTGATGGACAGTCTCACAAATAGGGAATGGTACAAAAAAGTATCGGCCGCACATAATCAAATTATTCAATCTAGATATAGCAAGCTAATTGGCACTGCTTATCACAAAAATCTAATTGACAAAAGAACTTGGGAATATTTAGACCTTAAACATCCTAGAACCCCCACACTGTATGCGTTACCAAAAATCTACAAAAACTGGTTTGTCCCCCGGGACGACCAATAGTGTCGGGAAATGAATGTCTCACAGAGACTGCCAGCCAACTAATAGATGACTATCTTCGTCCGCATGTTCTGTCCCTACCCTCCTATCTACAAGACCTTTTAAGAACTTTGGAGGGCCTACACATCCCTCAGGGTTCTTGGCTTGTAGCCATAGATGTGGAGGCCCTATACAACTCTATACCTCATAATCAGGGCATTGAGGTTGTTGGTTTGTTCTTATCTGAACGACAGGACACTTCCTGGCCCTATAATTTGTTTATCCTAGATTTATTGGAATTCATCTTGCAAAATAACATTTTCATGTTTAATGGCTCCCACTACCTCCAGGTGCAGGGAGTGGCGATGGGAACTTGTTGTGCCCCATTGTACAGTAACCTGTACCTGGGGGGGTAGGAGCATAATCTTTTCTTTAGGGAGGACCTACAGGACCTTTTTGAAAAGGTCTTGATATGGCAAAGATACATAGATGATGTATTTCTAATTTGGACAGGGACTTTTGAAGAACTATCCATGTTTTTAAACTTGAGGTTGAACGCGTTCTTCCTCAAACAGTTCATAATGGAGTGTCACCAACAATCTCTGAATTTCTTGGACATATCTATCTATGTTCATGAGGATGGGACGGTTGGTTCTACTCTCTGTCGGAAACCATCTAGTGGTAACACGATCTTACACGCCAACAGTTCCCATCCCAAATCTTTGATTACAAATATCCCCTATGGCCAGTATCTTAGATTAAAAAGAAACTGCAGCAAAAAGGAAGACTTTGAAAGCGAGGCCCGGGCCTTACAAAAACGGTTATTAAACAGAGGCTACAGCAGGAATTGCTTAAAACGAGCCCATCACAAAGTGAAGACCCAAAGTAGGGAACACCTACTATCCAAAAAAAGAAAATCCAAACCAGATGAAGTGGTGAGAATCATCACCAAATTCTCAGGACAATATGAACAAGTTAGACATGTTTTTGAAAAATATTGGTACCTATTGATGGCAGATAGTTCGGTTTCTAAACATCTCAAAACCTATCCAGAAATTACATACAAGAGATCTACATCTCTCAAAGACAAACTGGTAAGCAGTCACTATCAGTCAACAATAGGGAAAACAATAGGGAAAACTATTAGGAATTTGGGTACGCATCCATTAAAAACATGCAATTTCTGCAGATATATTTTCGGCTCTACCTCCATTATTTTACCTAATGGTCGTATATATAAACCTAACTTCAGAGCCAATTGCCAATCAATAGGAATCATCTATATCATGTTTTGTGACTGCGGAAAGACCAAGAGACCTTTTTTCCATCGTATAAGGGACCATGTATCATTAGTTGCAAAGAAGCGGATGGTGACCTCCATTAGCCGCCACATGGGTCTTTTCCACCAATTCGATTGCACTATGATGCATTTCTTTGCCTTGGAACACTTACCTCGAAATGAGAGAGGAGATGATCATGACAAAATACTACTCCAATGTAAAGCTCGTTGGATTCAAAATCTGGCGGCTCTACGATATCCAGGTTTAAATGATTCATTATCATACAAACCTTTTTTGTGATCACCTGGGCCTCTTCTTCCCCTTCATGGCCTGTTTGGGCTGTATGTGTGTGCTGTGGGGTTTTTTCCACAAATGTGCAGGACTCATGGATATAGTAATTATGTGTATTTTGTATGTATTTTTGAAATGAAAAATTTCTTTACCAATCCTTGGACGGACTTTCGAACTGAAGATATATATACATGCATATATATGTGCATATACCATTGTCTGTTTTTTTGACTCAGATTGCTATTCAAAACCAGAAACCTATAGCCAGCGGAGTTTAGGCCATACGGACACTGTGGGCACTTGTTGTAGCTCCAGATGGGCCAATGCTGGTCCTCTCTTGAGCCCTTTTTAAATCCCCATGCCCTGTCTGCATTGGTCTTGGTATGGTTTATGGACAGGTGGGGGTAGTAATCTTAAGATTCCACCTCGTTTCCATAGCCATCTTTGCATGCTGTGGCTCCTCCACCCCTCGGTGGCGCTATGCTGGATCCTTCTTTAACCCTTTGTGGGAACTTCCAACATGGCGTTCGGAGCCTTGCTGCCAACAGCCCTGTGTTATTTCCAGCTGGAAGACACGTGCGTTTGGTCTGTATGGGGATTTCTTTTGTCCGCGCCCCGCCAGTGACGTCAGACGCTGGCGGGACGGAACCTGGATAAAACGGCTTTTTCAGCCGTTCTTATCTGGTGGAGATTGAGTGGGAGAGAGACGGGTGTTTGTCTCTGCTCCCCCTCCGGTAACCGGCACGATCGTTTCTTTTGAAACTATTGGTAAGAATACCCTTCTATGATATGATTCGGGCTGTATTTTTTCTGGTTCCCGCCAGGCACACACGGGTTGGGGGGTGTCTCCCATCCATGAGCCTCTCCCCTTCCCTTGATGTGTTTGTCCCGGCAGCTTATTTAAAAGGCATTAACTGCAACCAAGTGGCTTTTACTTTTTCTTTCAGCATGTCTGATAGACTTTTGGTTCTTGGACTGTGAGTGGGACGCACCCCGTTGGGAAGATTCTTTGTCTTCCCTTCCCTCTCTTTTCCTTTACTGCTCGTTTGAGGGTTTTACAGTTATTTCATCATTTGAGTCCTGTGCCTTCCATCCCGGCTGTACAGCCCTAGGGAATAATAAAGGAATTGGCCCTATTCATTGCCTTGTCTACAGCATTTAGAAACACAAAGAGGTATTTGTCATATGTCATTTTTTCCAAACCACCCCCTACCTTTTGTAATAAGTGTATATATATATATTTTTTTTACTATGTGTGCCTCCTTTTTATAGGCACTCGTATACTTTGTCCTGAGCTTCTATGGTACTATATCTGCTGGCTATTCGGTTTCTGGTCTCTGGTCGTCTATATCATGGTATCTTCGAGTCCTGTTTC
>BLSH010525240.1:197127-208228 GCA_018402905.1 Glandirana rugosa | reverse complement strand
ATTCTCCAATCAAGGACAACTAAATTTATCTGGGGCCCAACCAGACCCAGAGTCCCCAAGCACACTCTTTTCCTACCCAAGCTGGGAGGAGGTCTAGGCATGCCTAACTTTTCGCTCTATTATAAAGCAGCCCAATTAGCAAGTCTTCCCAAATATCACGCCACTCAGGAAATCCCTCTATGGGTTGCCATCGAAGCAGTAGACTGCGACCCCCTATCCCTTGCTAACATCTTATGGCTTAATCCGAAAGAATACCCACCCATCACCAACCCAATCACCAAACACTACCTATCCCTTTGGAATAGGCTCAAAACGAAACATTTGCTACAATCCCCCCACAATCCCCTCCTTTCATTCTTTCGGAACCCTGCCTTTACTCCAGCCTGGGAACAACCTAATGCCTTCCAAGCTTGGACTACCCACGGGCTATACCGACTCTATGACTTAACCTCTCCCTCCTCCTTTCTCTCCTTTCAAGACCTGAAAGAAAAGCACAACATCCCTCAATCAGAGATTTTTCGCTACCTTCAGATAAAAAATTTCTATTTGTCTAACATCATAAATAATGCTCCATACAACAGTCTAACCTCCTTTGAAAACTTATGTAGACAAGATCCCCACGCTAAAGGAATTATCTCCACACTATACTCTCAACTCCTGTTTACAACATACTCTGCACTCCCTTCATATACCCAGAAATGGGACAATGACCTTGGTTCCCCCCTTGATAGGGCCCAATGGGCAACAATCTGGAATGTAATTAAATCCTCCTCCCCTAATACCCGAGTACTTGAAACCAACTACAAAGTCCTAACTAGGTGGTACCTAGTTCCATCGAGAATTGCGAAATACGTCCCCTCACACTCCCCAAATTGTTTCCGAGGATGCAACGAACCGGGGACCTTTTTTCATATATGGTGGACCTGCCCCCTAGCCCGCACCTTTTGGACTACCATATTTAGTATGGCATCACAATTAACTGATTATCCTATAGACCCTAACCCTGCTACAGCCCTCCTATTTTTAAAACCAGACGGCCTCTCACACAAACAATTCTCCCGCTTAATACCTCTCCTAACCGCCGCTAAACAAATCATAGCTAAGTCGTGGAAATCCTCCTCTCTTTCGATCCCAGAAGTAAAACACAGAGTAACCACATATATGATCCACGCGAAAATTGACGCCATAGACAAAGATCGCCTCCCCAAATTCGAGTTACTATGGGAACCCTGGATCAACAATTTCCTCCCTCATGCCTTCCAGAAGGAAGTTCTTTGGCCATGGTGAGATCCCCTCTCCCCAATGCCAACCTGGCCCATGGCATGACTGCTCGGACTGCCCCCTGTGCCTTAAACTTCTCCTTTTTCTATTCACCTTCCCTCTCTTCTCCCCCCCCCCCCAGCTCTTCTTCCCCTACTTCCCCTAAAACTCCTTCCTTTCTTTTGTCTCCCTTTCCTTATCTAGAATTAACTTTCTAGCATAACAACATCACCAATGTGCTACCCAGGTATCTCTTTTTGCGACTAATGCTACAGTGACATCCACTCCCCCAGCAACTCTCCTTTTATGTAACATCCTCAGACCCCCACCTTCTACGGCACAGTGAGTCCCCATTAGGGGTGCCCAGATGGTGGCTCGGTCATCCATGATCATTCCTGCAATAGGTCCTGTTCATCACCCCCCCTATTGACTCCCCCAGATGTTCACGGCATTCTCTATAATCTTCTGTAGTCGCAACAGCATACCAATATGATGTTCTTTATAACCCTTTTGTACCAATGTACCAATACAACTTGTTCTGCATGTTCATCTGTATTTCTCTTTGAAATTCAAAATAAAAGTTGTTAAAAAAAAAAAAAAAAAGAAGTGGTTCAAGGGTTAGGACGAAAAGGAGTAGAGAGGGCATCCCTGCCTGGTGCCATTATGTAGTTGGAAGGCGTTCGACAGGTGGCCATTAACACGGACTCTAGTGGTAGGAGAGGAGTACAGTGCTCCTATATATAACATTAATTTTGGTAGTCCAATGTTTTGGATCACAGCGTCGATATAGTCCCAAGCCACCCTGTCGAACGCCTTTTCATCATCCAGGGAGAGGAAGAAGCCTTGCTTCTTTTTTAGATTATGCCAGTGGTGTATGTACAGGGCCTTTATTGCGCGCTCTCTTCCCTCTCTGCCAGGAACAAAACCAACTTAGTCTAGAGAGATAAGGGAGGGGAGAAGGGGCAGAAGACGGTTTGCCAGTATCTTCACGTATATTTTTACGTCCCCATTAATAAGGGAAATAGGGCGGTAATTTGTTACTAGGGATGGATCTTTTGCATCTTTAGGAATTACTGCTATGTGTGCTTCTAGAAGATGTGGAGGAGCAAGGGTGTCTGATTTGAATGAGCGGAAGGCTGATCAGAAGCAAGGTTTAAGTATATCTTTGAAGAGTTTATAATATTGTAAAGAAAGTGCATCTGTTTCTGAGAGGGGGGTGTTCAGTTTGAGTTTTCTTTTGAAACTGGGGGAAAAAAAACACTTTGAGAGGAAGTCCTGAATGGTGCGAGATCTGCTCTGTGTTTAGTGGGCATTTAGGGTTAGGAATGTTATAAAGTGAACGGTAGTATTCCTCGAATTGGTGTGCAATTTTCTCGTTGGAGGAGAGCAGGGAGCCTTGTTTATCTTCTATGTGGTGTATCGTATCGTTGCTCTTTTTGCTTTGGACTGCTTTAGCTAGGAGTCTACCACTTTTATTGCCCTGTTCATATTTTTTGTGCCTTAGGATATATTGTCGTTTTCAAGTTAAATTCTTCAAGGAGAAGCAGTCTTGTATCTGTAAGCTCTTGAAGTGTTGCAGAGGCTAAGTTTTTTATGGGATGTTTCCAGAGCGAATTCGGGACATAAGGGAGGAAATTTTAGCCTGATGGATTTTTTTGATTCTGGATGCGATTTTGAGGAACTCGCCCCGGACGACACATTTATAGGCTTCCCATAAATTGAGTTGGGATGTATCTGCTGTGTCATTGAATGAAAAGTAGTTTTGAAGGCAAGGAGAGATTTTTTCCATTTCGAGTGGATCGTTCAGTAAAGCTGAATTAAGTCTCCAGGTTTTTGTTCTAGTGGTTGTCTCTGGGAAAACCAAGTCTATAGTGATTGAGTGGTGATCTGAGAGTGTCATGGGTTCTATTGTAGCTTTGTGTAGAAAAGGTAGATCGGTTTGTGATAAAAAGAGATAATCAATTCTAGAATATTTCTGGTGTAATGAGGAGAAGTATGTGTAACCTTTTACTTGTGGATTCAGCGTTCTCCATGCATCAGGCAGCATAAGATCTTGTAATTGGAGTTTAATTTATTTTAGCTTTTATATGGTAAGGCTGAGGTGCCAGACGATGCATCAAGGAGGGGGTTAAGGGGGGGGGGGATGTTGAAGTCGCCCCCTAGAACTAGGATACCTGATGAAGGAGGAGGACGGGTCCAATTTGGCGACAAAATGTCACTTGTTTGCTATTGGGTGCATATATGTTGGCGAATGTGATGGGGTGCCCACTTAAGGTTCCCTTCAGGAAGATGCATCTCCCAGCTTGATCGTATAGGGAATCTAGTAGCTTGAAGGGTGTGTGTTTAGAGATGAGGATTGAAACACCCTTTGTCTTCTTTGATTCATCATTGTCAGCACGGTACACCATTGGAAATTTCTTGTCGGAGAATTTAATAATTTTTCCTGAGGTGATTGCAGCCGTATTAGCGCAATTGTGCCAGAGAAAATTGAGTACTGTCCGTGATACTTTTTTTATTTGCACGAATATAAAATTTCTCAGGACAAGCTTTCAGGGTATCTCCCCTTCTTCAAGGTCCAAGCAGTACTGAATACAAACAGTTCTAGCCAAATGTTAAAAAAAAAAAAAGAAAAAGCCTCTGAGGGAAAGGAGAAGGAGGAAAAACAAATACAAATCAATGTATAAGCCCATGGTAATGAAACTAGCTGCAGAGATAGTGAGATAAGGCAGGCAGAGTTATAGACTGGGGAGGGGAGGGGGTGACAGTCAGAGTGGGTCGTAAAACTTTAGAATAATGAGTGAGAAAACCTATATTCAAGTTTAAGCCGTTATTTTTTGTGTCAAAAAGAAGAATCATTCTTAGTTCAAATTTTTTTCCTTTCTTGCGTGGTTCTGAAATTCCCTTTAAGAACTAAAACATTGAGGTTTTCAATAGTGTGGTCTGGTTGTGAAAAATGATGTCCCACCGGTGTGCAGAAATCATCTTCTTTATGATTCTTGATGGAACGTCTGTGTAACTTCATCCTTGTTTGCAATTTCTGTCCTGTTTCCCCAACACAAGATCCTTTGTTGCACCTATTGCATTGAATGAGGTATACCACATTACTAGAGGTACAGCTGTATGATCCCATGATATTGAAGGTCCTATTTGTGTGTGACACTTTTGGATAGGTTGATCTGGTTGCACAGTCTGCAACGTTGTTTATTGCAGGTTTTGCTTCCATTATGTGTGACTTCATAATCAGAGTGGAGTTTCCTGCTGATTAGTTTTTGTCTGAGAATGGGTGGTTGCCTGAAAGCCAATATTGGGGGTTGTTGGAATATTCCTTTCAGAGTATCATCTTCTGTTATAATGGGTTGTAAATCTTTGATTATCTTTTTTATCCCTTCTAGTGCTGGGTTGTATGTAGTGATTAAAGGGACAAGGTCATTTGTTTTTTTCTCTTTGTATTGGAGTAGATTTTCTCTTTGGGTTTTCAAGGCTGTGTTTATGCTGTTGTTTATGGTGTTGTCTTTGTACCCTTTCTTATGGAAGGAGCCTGCCAGTGTTCTGAGATGTTTATCTCTGTCCTCTGGGTCTGAACATTATAACAATATTTGGTGGTATCTGATGGCCTGGCCTTGTATGATGGTCCGTTTAGTGTGTTGGGGTGAAAACTGGAGCTATGGAGATAGCTGCATCGGTCAGTCGGTTTCCTGTATATCGAAGTGTGATGCTGGTCATCCCTGATGTATACTGTAGTGTCTAGGAAGTGGATAGAGATTCTACATCCATAGTGACTGGAAGTGTATTAGGTGGTAATTGTTGTATATTGTTGAGCTTGTTAAGAAAATCTGTGGTGTCTTGCAGGAAACTTGCAGTGTTCATGTCGGTTTTAACATTTTCAACAAGGCCTGATATATGTTCAGTAAGTGTATTCATACCTGTTATGATGGGTCTGCCTGGATTTCCTGGTTTATGAATCTTGCTAAATCTATGTTAAAACCGTCATGAACACCAAGTTTCCTGCAAGACACCACAGATTTTCTTAACAAGCTCAACAATATACAACAATTACCACCTAATACACTTCCAGTCACTACGGATGTAGAATCTCTGTACAGTAACATCCCTCACAAGGATGGATTGGCTGCATGTCACAGATTCTTATCATCCTCACCAAACCACAAATACACTACTGAGGATGTTACGCAGCTCATTGTATTCATTCTTTCACACTACTTCACTTTCAACAATGACATCTATCTGCAGTGTATGGGTACTGCTATGGGAAGTGAAATGGCACCCCAATATGCAAATTTATTTATGGCAGACCTGGAGGAAAAATTCATGAACAGCATACAACATAAGCCATACAGATATTATTGCTATATTGATGATATCTTTATGATATGGACTGAAGGTGAAGAAAATTTTAAAAAGTTTGGCTCATTGAATAATCCATTTTTAGTTTGATAGGTGGTTGAAAGGTGTTGATCAAACACACATGTCAACTTCCTAGACACTACAGTATACATCAGGGATGACAAGCTTCACACTTCGATATGCAGGAAACTGACTGACCGATGCAGCTATCTCCATAGCTCCAGTTTTCACCCCCAACACACTAAGAATGATGATTCTTTTTGACACAAAAAATAACGGCTTAAACTTGGATATAGGTTTTCTCACTCATTATTCTAAAGTTTTACGACCCCCTCTCTTACTGTCACCCCCCCCCCCCCTCCCCTCCCCAGTCTATAACTCTGCCTGTCTTATCGCACTATCTCTGCAGCTAGTTTCATTACCATGGCCTTATACGTTGATTTGTATTTGTTTTTCCTCCTCCTTTCCCTCAGAGGTTTTTTTTTTTTTTTTAACATTTGGCTAGAACTGTTTGTATTCAGTACTGCTTGGACCTTGAAGAAGGGGAGATACCCCAAAAGCTTGTCCTGAAATTCATTTCTTGAATATATTAGCTTTTAACTTGTGGCATTCTTAGTAGGTGAGATCGTTTTTCAGGGATATTCAATCCTTTAGCATTAATGGATGGGATTTTCAATGAAAGAGGAATGTGGTGTGAAATTTGTGGGGACATGGTGAGTAGTCAGTGGCTGGGACTCCCTTTTTTTTCCTTGCTAAGGCTAAGTGAAAGATAGTCTGTTTCTGTTTTGTTGTAAAGTAGTAAAAGTAGTAAAAACTACAATTTGGGAGTTAAATTCCAGTGAAGGGAGGAAGAGATGCAGTCTGGATAAGGGAAGGGAGGAAAGGAGTAGAAGGGAGGTAGGGAGCTTATGAGCTTAGGAGAGAAAGGGGTAGAAAAGCCTAAGCCGGAGGGAGATGTAAACCAGCTACTCTTCCAAGTAGAAAAAGAGGGTGTTCCTACTGAATTGGAGCTGGGTTAATGGAGTAAACAGTGGGATCATGTGAAGGGGGGAGTTGTTGATAGTTCTATATAGAATTGTTTAAGGTGGCGGATGGGTGCTGGGGAATAGGCTTGGTATAGGGTTTAAGAGACGTTGTGTTTTTCCTTTAGAAATGGGGGATTCAGGTGTAAGTATACATGAAAGTATTGAAATTAGCAAGAAAATCTTTTCAGCTAGTAGCCATCTGGGGGGAGATAAACATAGACACTGGTATTTGAGTATCACAAAAGAGTTTGGATTTTTCAGAGTATGCCCAGGAAAGCGGGGGTTCAACTATTATAGTAAGGGACATTATAAGCAACTGGTTGAACGGTTTAGGGAGTTTAATAGCCCTTACAGTGGGCCAAAACAGCAGATCTCCCATGGGGTCCGTACAATTAACCAGAGGATACGGGATTCCACATGAGATACCCCTATATAAAACTTTTCAGGGGCTCCCGTGGGATCCTCCTCTCTGAAAGATTATGGAGATACATCATCAATAAGTTCCAGGATTAATTTAAAAAAAACATTCTAACAAGAAAACCTAGAACAAATATCAAACTCATATTATAGTCCAGATTTTGATCGCTCTCACTGAGAGGAGTACCAAGATCACCCCGAGAAGGAAAATGTTCTGTCAGAGGAAACAAACCAGGAACAAAAAGAAAAGGGCAAGATAAAACAAATGCTGCAGTTAAGAGTTTGTTAAGGTCACAAAGCCTAAGGGTGAAGGGTCTCCTTTCCTTCCAATTTACTCACCTCCTACTAGCTCTGTGGAGAAGTTTTCTGTATTTGGGTAAGTATTTCTTAGATTTTGGGCTGGTGCTGAGCGCTTATGGATGTGTTGGTGCAGTAAAAGTTGGTAGTGCTTTTCAGATTATATTAGAAGGTAGGTTCCTCTTTGGCAGAAGATTGCCCTGTCATTTGAGGCATGCCCTTATAAGACTTTGTTTGTCGGTAAGTCAGGAGTCTTATTCTCTCTCTACTGCTGAGAAAGGGCTTAGAGCTCAAGAAATTGAAGTATGATTTTATAAGAATTGTTCCAAAGGAGTTGTGATATATGAAACTAAAGGCTCAGTTCAGTATTTGGGGTGTTCATATATTATGAGAAAAACTCTGCCCTTCCAGATGCTGAGGCTGTATTGGTAGGCAGATCAGAAGCAATATAATATTTGCTCGCTGGTAGTATGTGCAAAGCAGTTATTGTTATAAGCTTCCTAAATATGAGATTATAGTTCTGTATACAATAATGGAAGTACCTTACGGGATGAAGAGGGCCGATTTGGACTTGTTCTCCTTACAGCAGAGGGGTGAATATTGGCATGACCTGTCTAGATTAGGAGGGAAAGGTTATAACTTGGAGTTATAGAAGGTCGTGTATGGCCCCTGAGGTTTAGGACCTTACTGAGGTGAAGTAAAGTTTTCCTAAAAACATGATGATTCAAAAAACGTTAACATGAGTCTGCTTTGAGATTTGGCTCCTGGGTGGTCAACCATTATCGTTAACCATGCGGTCTCTTCTACGCAGCGGTAAGGATCCTGGGCTCCTTGGGATTTCATCTCTGCAGTTCAGATTGTGGGGTGATGAGTGTGAGGAGTTTCTGCATCTGTCACAGTGTCTTTGGGCTCTTGGAGTGCAGTTGTCAGCGACTTTGATCCAGGCTTTGGAGATTGAAAACAAGCTGTAGCAGAACTTCTTTAAGTGGTATATTTAGAGTCGCAGAAAGCTTGCAGGTCGGCGGGTGTGCGGAGATGAGCAAAGTGGCCTCTCCAGGTTGCTGAGAGGCAGAAAGGGAATTGCCACCTGTAGGGTATTCTTCTTGTATGCAGTTGATCCAGCAGGGGGCACAGGGCTTTCCTATGGTTGAGTGTGATGGAGAAGATCTTGAAAAAGTTTGATTTCATTGGCATTGTACATTGAACCCTGTTGCAATCTGGTGCTTTTCTGAGAATAGCTTCTTTTAAGGGGAAATTCACCAAGCAGCATATAATGTCCCTGGGTGTATCGGTCTCACAACCCCTAGGTCTCAGTGCCCTGTGGATTCTCTCCATTTCTATGGGAGAGTCTGCAGGCCTTTCCAATAAAGGATTAAAAATCCCCACCCTGCTCTGTTTGGTGGTGTTCCACAGATTCAGGGACCCCTCTAATACAAATATTGTGACGTCGGCCATGGTTATCGAGGTCCTCTAAATGTCTGTGTAGGTCAATAATATGGGAAAGATTTAAGTCCACAAACTTTTGAACTTGCCTGATGGTGTCAGCATGGCGGGATGTCGTTTGCTCCACCGCTCCCATCCACATGGAGACTGCGTGTAGGTCGGCCCTGAGATCTGTTATAGCTGCTGTTAGGGTAGCTTTTATGTCAGCTGCCACAGCATGTAGGTCATTAAGGCATAAAGGTTGTGTCGCTAGGTTAGGAGGGACCATCGGGCTTTGTTATGCAGGTGTATTTGTGGGAGTTCCGGCTGAACTCTCCAGCTCCATCTCAGAGGTTGCGCGGCTTTTTCCCCTGTCATCTGGAACATTGCTGGTATGTTCCCGGAGGATTGGGCCCCAACTGTGAGCCAAATGTTTAGTTTGCAGTTGTGGTGTGGCCTAACTGAATTCAATGGGCGAGTTTGACAGGCAGTGCTGCCTGTCAAACATTGCAGCCTACATTAAGAATGCCGCAAAGTAAAATATTTCAGCATATGTACAGCTGTACTGTTACAGTTCAGGGGGGCAGCTAGGAGGTGGTAAAACCAATGTTCAGCCATCTGTTTTTACTGCCCCCTGGCCACCCATGTGAGAGCCTTAAGGCTAACATTGGGGATAAGCTTTAGGTTTAGGTCAACTGGGTTCAGGCCAAACCCAAGTCCTTCATTCTGAGAAAAAGACGAATAATTGCTATCCAAATTACCAATTGTGCAATTTATGGCCTCTAAACTGATTAGGTGGCTTAGCAAGATCAGTCATGGGAGTTTTCATGTGTGCCAGCCCACTCCCTATGTAGCGCTGCCCCCTTAAGGGTGGCTGAAAGAATTCCCCCTTGGATCTCCTCAGTCAGTCAGAGGGTCCTCTACCACCCCTGAAACTCTGGGATCACTCATATTGTAAGTTTTTATAACCAATAACTATTTTATAGTAATGGAGACCACAACACAGGTAGAGTTAGAAAGGTTTACTTTTAACTCTTATTTCTGAGAAAATAACAACTGTATAGTAAATAGTACAATTCTTCACATAAGTAGTCAACTTGAAGGTTCTGGTGAACAAAAGGAGTAAATGATTTGTATACTTTTACGACTCCCTGTATTCTCCAACAATATCAATAATGGAAAACAAAGCAATTCCTCCAATTGAGCTTAATCAATACCTAATGGGTCTTTGCAAAGGAGGTATTTGATAAGGTCTACTGGAATTTGACAAATGAAATGTTACAGTAAATCCCTATCTTAAACCGATGACCCAAAGGATAAAATGGTACCACTCAATGGACTGTCTCAACCTGTTACCAAGATAATACAATGCAACATATACACTAGCATTCAGCAATAGATCTACAGTTAAGCAAAAAACAATAAATAACATTGGCCTATATATTATTCCCCCAGAGTTTTTACGAGGTAAGCCAATGCCAAGCAATAGCCCTGAGCATATGAGTGAGAAAAAGATGGGTAGATGCAGTTTCAGTTCTCCTGTCTTGTAATGTCCAAGCAAACTTCTGCCGGCAATAAGAATTGGGTACCTATGAATACTGTGTCCTTTTAATCAGTAAGATGAGGCACAAATAGGTGAAATTGCACTGGCTTCTTGAATAAGATTAGTCACGACTAGAGTTGAGCGAACCTCTGGAAGTTTGGGTTCTGCTGGTCCGTCCGAACTTCGGGACAAAGTCCGGGTCCGGACGGAACCCGAACGATCGCACGGACAACGAACCCCATTGAAATCAATGGGGACCCGAACTTTTAGGCACAAAAATGGCTGTAACAAAGTCCTGGAAAGCCCTAGAGGGCTGCAAACGGATGTAAAATGGGGGTAAGGGTAGGGCAAGTGCCCTACAAAAAAATGGGGACAGGGAAATAACTTTAAATATTAAAAAATAAATAAAAACATAAAAAAAGCAAAAATGGAGGTGAATGTGGATCATCTTCAAACCGTGTCTGAAAAGTATTAATTAACGGTAGAAGCCATATAACTGTTCTAAAATCATCTTCAAACTAGGGCAAGTGCCCTACAAATAAATGGGGATAGGGAAAATAAATTAAAATTAAGTAAAATAACGGGAAGGGGGGTGGATGTGGAGTAGGAGCCTAGAGGTTGACTAGGCCGTGACCGTGGCAGTGTAGGTGGAAGTGGCGGTGGTAGAGGAGTAGGAGGAGATATACCGAAGATGGCAATTAATTATGAAAAGTCTGTGCCAAACTTCTACTAGGTGTAAGTGGAGGTAAAAACGAAAAAAATACAAAAATAA
>BLSH010525240.1:48269-60691 GCA_018402905.1 Glandirana rugosa | reverse complement strand
AAAAAAAAAAAAAAAAAAAAAAAAAAAAAAGTGAATCTGACAACCTGATCCCTGATTCACAAAAAGTATTTATAGATCTCTCATATATATCAGAATAAATATCTCACCCTCAATGAGGGGTTCTGGTCATGCAGCTTGAAGGGCAACATCGAAAATACACAAATAAATACTTTAAACAGGCTTCTGGAAAACCTTAAAAGCTGTACATGGTGTATTCAGGGCTGTAGATAAGGGGTAGGGGGGTTTGAGGTGTTCACCCCCCCCCCCCGAGCATCCTGACAAAAATAAAAAGGGTCTCTGCCCTGTCATCTCTCATGGTGCCAGCACCGCAGCAACAAACAGCGGAGCACAGCAGTCAGTATTGCGGGCGAAGTGGATGCAGCAGGTCGGGTGTAAGGCACACTGTCACAGGCACTTAGTTTACGCTGTTATGACTAGGCTGTTCTGGGTTCCCGGTGGACCGATCATAGACATAGTGGGAGCAGGTGGCGTCTGTAGTGCCGCCCACCATGCCCGACTGTCTCTACACTCTGTACTTCCCGCCATGGACTTCGGAGGAGAATGGAGCAGAGAACATGCAAGGTAGCAGGAGCTGAGCCTCCCTCTTTCCTTTTCGGCTAGCTTGCTCTCTGAGAGACGGTCATCACAGACCACTTACCACCACTGCTGTACTGCCATTGTGGTAAGTGAGTCTGTGGCAACTGGCAAAATTATTCACTAATCACTGGATTCGTGGGTGACCATTTTACACTGCTCGGTTGGTACTGACAGTCCAGCCAGGCTCTGTCAGCTATGTTGTGGTGCTGACTGCAGAGCCAAAGGGCTGAGGGGTTGCCAGGCACAACAACATCGCTGCCAGAGCCAGGCTGGACTGTTTGCTGCCCTTAATGCCCTGGCTCTTTAATTGTGTTGAAAAGGCAATAATAAGCCCCGGTTCACACTAGGATGTGGTGAAGAAAACCTGCAATGCATCTCCCGCACAAGGCTGTCTTTAACGTCATTGTTGTGAGGCACAAAGCAGCTGCCCCTTGCACCTGTGCTGCCCGTAAATAAGATGGCGGCCAAATACTACTAGGGTGGAGTTGGACTACAGCTGTGCGGCTTGGTGCTCCATCATCTCTTCCAAGTCCCAACCAACCACTGCCTGACCTGCCGTCACGTGACTTCCACATCCCCCTAACAGCCAATCACTCCACCCTCTAACAACCAGACCTGTGATCAGTGGGGAGGAGAGGTAGACCGCTCCTCCCTCCTCTGTAAAGTCCAAGCTGAAAGTCTGGGACCTGTCCTTTATTGTCGGTGTCACACAGTAAGTAAATGACATGTGTGGTGTGTGGGGACACTGACAGCACCTGTTATGGGGATCATGAAGGACCATTCTAAGTGTTCAGCAGACAATATACAGGGATAGGATATAAGACAGTACATGGATGGTCTCTGACCATTTCCTGTAGTACGTCTGCAGCCTCTGACATTCTCTTGTATGCCTGCAGTCTCTGACCATATCTTGTAGTACGCCTGCAGTCCCGGACTATATCTTGTATGCGTGCAATCTCTGACCATCTCCTGTAGTACACCTACAGTTTCTGACCCTCTCCTGTACTATGCCTGCAGTTTCTGACCATCTCAAGTAGTATGTCTGGCAGTAAATGATCTGCACAACCCCTTTGGTGTGTCAGGGGCTGCAGTTGAGGCCCTGAAAACCTCATCAGTTGGCCATCACTGGGATGCAATCTCAAACCAAGTTATACATCCACACAATAAATGGAGTGTGTGAGAGTTAGAACAAGCTGTTCTGGTTTAAAGTAGACCTTTCACCAGGAAGGCCTCTTTCACACACACTGCAGTCCCTACTTTCATAGCTGTGTGTGCTCTGCTCATTGCTAATAACATGTTCTAGGAGTTTTCTGTCTATTGGTGAGTCCCCCACCTCCCCAGTCCAAGATGTGCAGGCAGTGAGATGATGTGCTGTAACCTCCAGCAACCAATCAGTGAGCAGTCATGATGTGAATGGGGGGGGGGGGCAAAGAAAATGTTTGCCCAGGGTCCAATAAATATTAAAAGGTGTCCCTGGTCCTGCAACACAATCAAATTGCACTGCCCTTGCAATCTACAGTGGGTGTCAGTGAAATCTTGACAACCCAAATGCTCTGTGCAATGGTTTTGCACAGAGTGACCCTGATCCTCCTCTTCTCTATGTGCCACAATAGAACCTGCTTGCTACAGGGCACACAGTGCATGCTCGTTCCTGTGCTGTGTGGGTCTAAAGGGCCATGCTCCATAGACCCACACAGCGCTGCTTGGTTGGGCCGCCCGTCCCCCCCCCCCCGCTTCACCACTTGGTACCTGCTGCTGAACCCCCCCAGAACAAAAAATTATCTACGGCCCTGGGTGTATTGGAACAGTACCATTTTCAGTGATAGTAGTCGTAAAAGATTTGAAAATTCCCCCCCAAACCTTATCCAGGTATGCACTCTGAAAGGGTGGGCTCTGCATGCGCAATTCCCCCTACTGTACAGGCCACATGCTTTTCAATATAGGATTGAAACTTGCAAGAGGGACAATAAGGCACCCTTCTCTCAATTTGGTGATACATGGGCCCTTTCTCTGCCTCCAAATATCCACCCCCTTCATGGGCAATTACAGGGGGTACATCAGTACCTCTTGCCCATCACCACAGTTAAAAATATAGATAAACACACATCACACACACACACACACACACACACACACACACACACACACACTAACCCCCCTTAAACAATTCCTTTAACTTACACTACAATTAAAACAAAACAAAAAAAAACACCACAGATTTCGGAGGTAAAGGAAGAGGTCCTTGCCCGTCAACATTGGGTCAGGGATGCCTTGCAAGGGGAGGAGGAATTGATGGCTCCACTTTGCATGGCACCCCAAAATATTGAAAGGCATATTGTCTAGTCCAGTACTTGGAGAGCAGCTTGCTCGCTGTCCCCCCTTTCCTGAGCATGCAGGCCTAGATGGAATTCTAAGGTGAATCCCACAATTTCTTTGTAAAATATAAAAGATATTATGCTGAGTAAATAGATACCAAACATGTCTCACTTTAAATTGCATATGCCCGTAGAATGGTGCCAAACTACAGTACCTAAAAATCTCCATAGGCGACACTTTAAAAGCTTTTACAGGCTACCAGTTTAATGTTACACAAGAGGTCTGGCGCTAGAATCTTTCTCTGACGTTCGTGGTAATACCTCACACGTGGTGCGATCGCCGTTTACATATGCACGCGGACATGTGTGAGCATTCACAGTTGCGCACGAACACAAGGAATGGGGGCACTAACATTTTTTGTTTCATTTTCTTTTTTTACACACACACACACACACACACACACACACACACACACACACACACACAACTTTTTGAAAAAAGCTGAATTGCATTACTATCACAAGGGATAAAAAACATCCCTTGTGATAGCATGGGCCGAGACATCTCTCTGATCTTTTTGGTCTCTGACCTACTTCTGCCACCTGTAAAATTGATTGAGTTGCTCAGATCACTTAACTCATAGGAAATTTAAAAATTCTTGATCATTGCTAAATGAGGACCGAGATATCACTGCTTCCATCCAAGGACGTATATGTACAGTATGTATGATGGATGGGAAGAGGGTAAGAATAGGGATGACATTTCTCTTCGACCGGAGATGGACACAAACTTAGTCTGTTCATAGACGTTGCAAACTATGAAAGCGGTTTGCCCACCTGAACTACTGGCACTGTTGTAATATAAACAATGGAGATCATAGGAGGGAGGAGATGTCACTAACCAAATATGCCATCAGATTTCAGATTGTCATGATTGAGGGGGATTTACATGATTGGAAGCCATGATCGATTAAATAAATACTGGGGCATATTACCGGCTTATTTGAATTTTTCACTAAATGTAATTGCATAGCTCCCAATTGTTCCCGATTTTGCACAAAGTCCCTCCGTTATCATTTGTCCCTCATTTCTGTCTGATGTATATAAAATTATAAAATGCACTATTTCGTTTTCAAAAGGTGTTTGCCAGTACTAAACATTTCATTTAAAATTGCTGCATTTGTAAATTTCTAAAGCCAGCATAAAGGAATAGTGGAAAAAAAAAAAATACAGCACTTGTGGATTTAACTAATCGTTTTTTGTAGAATTCTCCTGTAAGGGGACGTACCAGGGGGTGTGCCCTATGCCTACATACTTTTGCTAATAGATGTCCCTAGTTCCCTTCTCAAAAAAGGTGGTAATTCTGTAATCGAAAGGACATTTTTCTAATGCTGGGACCACCTTGAAGGAGAAGTTCACCTTCCGTAACAGGTTACACCCATATTCTGGTTGTAACATGTTATGAAGGGACCTGCCCCCTGCTGTGACAGCTAGCAGGGTTCTTCTCCCTCCCTGCTAGCTGTCACACTTAAAAAAAACTCACTGTCTCTGACAGGTATTTGTACTAATAGGACAATTTTTACCCCTGGGACATTTGGGTAGGAGTCAACAGTAATAATTCAGCATGTGCAAAGTGAAATACCACTTGTATACATTTTATTTGTAACGTTAAAAATGTTAAAATGACACACAGATTAAAAAACAAAGCAGTTACAGATTATGCCACAAGTAAAGTACACAAAACCAAGTAAACAATGAGTATATTCACTCTAGCAAAAAATATTGCTGAAAGGTTCCAACATGTTTCGGAAATCTTTCTCAATCGTCTTTTCCTTCTTCAAGGAACATATTTCGTTGTTTAATAGTGATGTTTGTATACATTTTGTAGATTGCAAAAGTACACACGCTATATGTCCCCTGAAGAAGGAAAAGACGATCGAGAAAGATTTCTGAAACATGTTGAGACCTTTCAGCAATATTTGCTAGCGTGAATATACTCATTGTTTATTTACCCGGTTTTGTGTACTTTATTTGTGGCATAATCTGTAACTGCTTTGTTTTTTAATGTGTGTTGTCATTTTAACATTTTTAACTTTACAAATAAAATGTATACAAATGACATTTCACTTTGCACATGCTGAATTATTACTGTTGACTCCTACCCAAATGTCCCAGTGGTAAAAATCGTCCTATTAGTACAAATCTATTTATAGGGACATGGTAGTTGCGAGTCCCTACCTTTGATGACTGACCCATTAGGTCTTTATATGGAGTTACTAACCAGTAGGCTTGTGCAATTAGTTTCGTTCCAAATTTGGTTTTTACCGAATTTTGCAAAATTCGGCAATTCGGGCAAATTACGAATTTTCAATTTCCGAATTTTAGTTTTTCCGAATCGTGGTAATTCGGCAATCGGAACAACCGAAAATCGGAAAAATCGGAAATTCAGAAAAAGCCAAGAATATTTGAAATAATAACTAATAACTAGAGTTGAGCGAACCCGGACTGTAAAATTTGGGTCCGTACCGGACTTTGGGGTGTCCGTGCCCCAAACCCGTACATTTAAAAAAAAAAAAAAGTCCGGGATCGGGTTCGTTATTTGGGTATTTTTGGCGCCTTTTCTATAGCTGCTGGGCAGCCAATCAACAAGCTTTTCACTAGTTTGCCCTTAGAGGCCATCACAGCCATGCCATTAGTAGGCCAGTGCATCATGTGACCCAGCCTCTATATGGGGCTGGAGTTACGTAGCGCCGCGTGTCAGATTGTCTCAGACTGGAGTAGGGAGAGCTTCATGCCGCTGCTGTGAGGGAAAGATTAGCGTTTACAACCATCTCAGACTGCATTAGGGAGACCTTCATTACGGTCCTGTGAGGGAGACATTAGCATTCAGAACCATCTTATAGTGCATTAGGGAAACGTTCCTGTTGGTGCTCTGGAGGGAGAGATTCTCATTCTAAAACCAACAGGAACATTTCCCTAATGCAGTAGTAGATGGTTTTAGAATGAGAATCTCTCCCTCAGAGCACCATCTAATGCTGCATTAGGGAGAGGTTCCTGTTGGTGCTCCGAGGGAGAGTTTATGGTTCTAAAACCATCTCCTACTGCATTAGGGAGAGGTTCCTGTTGGTGCTCTGAGGGGGAGATTATTGTTCTAAAATCATCTCATACTGCAGTAGGGACAGGTTCCTGTCGGTGCTGTGAAAGAAAGATTACCCTTCTAAAATCACCTCCTACTGGTGTAGGGAGAGGTTCCTGCTGCTGGTGTGAGCGGTGCATTTCTTGCACAAAAAGAAAAAGTGCATCTACAATTTCTTTAAAAAAAAAAAAAAAAAAATATATATATATATATATTTTTTTTTTTTTTTTTGTATTAATAAATAGTGCTACATAGTAAATTTGTGTCCATAATGAGGAGTGTGTCAAATAAGGGATGTGGTGGTGGTCGTGGTGCTGCTGGTGTTGGTGGTGGTGCTGAAGCTTCTGTTGCAAGGAGAGGACGTGGTCGATCTGTGCCAGCTACACGCACATGTGAAACACCTTCCTCAGGTAGCCGACAGAAGCTTCAACATTATATGGTAGGCCTGAATGCCGCTCAACGAATGGTGAGGCCAGAACAAGTACAGGCGATCATAGATTGGGTGGCTGACAATGCCTCCAGTTCCTTCACATTGTCTCCCACCCGGTCCCTTGATGAAAGCGCAGAGTTGGCACCTGAACCCCATGGCCATCTGTCTTCCACCTCAGCACCTTGTAAATCAGCCAAGCAATCTGAGCCCCAAGTAATGCAGCAGTCTCTTATGCTTTTTGATGACTCTGCTGCTGTGCTTTCCATGGGCCATCCACATAGCCCTGGCCCAGAAGTGGAAGACATTGAGTGCACTGATGCCCAACCACTTCTGGTTCAGGATGAGGACATGGAAACACCACCGCAGCATGTCTCTGATGATGTAACACAGGTGCCAACTGCTGCGGCTTTCCTCAGTGTGCAGACTGACAAGGAGGGCATTGGTGAAGGGTGGGTGGAAGATAATAAGGATGAGGAGGTCCTAGACCCCACATGGAATGAAGGTCATGCGAGTGAGGTGTGCAGTTTGGAGGAAGAGGTGGTGGTCGCACAGAGGCACCAGCACAGCAAAAGAGGAAGCAGGTTGCAAAAGCAGAGCGAGCATCCCCTAGACAGTATGCCTGCTACTACCCACCGCACATAGGGACCTAGCACACCAAAGGCAGCTCAAAGGCGTTCCCCGGCGTTGCAGTTCTTCAGACAATGTGCTGACTACAAGACACAAGTGGTTTGCACACTGTGCAATGAGAGGCTGAAGCGAGGCACAAATGTTCTAAACCTGAGTACAACCTCCATGACCTGGCATCTAAATGCAAAGCACTTGCTGCAGTGGAATAAGTACCTCAAAATCCAAGAAAGGTCTCGGCCTCCTCCTGCTTCCTCTACCTCTACAGTGCCAGTGTCACCTGCCACCCAGCAAACAGATGATGTGACAGCAACGCCACCATGTCTGCCACCGTCCCCAAGCATTTCCACACCATGGTCCCATGGAAGCTTACAGCTGTCCATCTCCCAAACACTGGAGAGAGAGGAAGTACCCCCCTACCCACCCACGATCCCTGGCCCTGATTGTCAGCATTTCAAAATTCTTGGCCTTTGAAATGCTGTCATTCCGTCTGGTGGACACGGACAGTTTTAAAAACCTGATGGCGGTGGCTGTCCCACAGTACGTGGTTCCCAGCCGCCACTACTTTTCCAGGCGAGCCATCCCTTCCCTGCACAAACAAGTCGGGGACGAGATCAAGGGTGCACTGCGCAACGCCATCTGTGGCAAGGTCCACATAACCACTGATAGGTGGACCAGAAAGCACGGTCAGGGACGCCATATCTCGCTAATTGCACACTGGGCAAATGTAGTGGCGGGTGGGCCTGAGGCGGCTAGTCGTTAGGCGCATGTTCTTCCGCCACCGAGGATTGCAGGGCATTTCTCTTTGCCTACTGTTGCCTCCTCCAACTGAACTATCTCCTCCTCTACCACCCCCTCATCCGCTCAGCGTAACACCTTCACCACCAACTTCAGCACATCCAGGGGGAAACAGCAGCAGGCTGTTTTAAAACTGATATGTTTGGGGGATAAACCCCACACTGCGCAGGGGCTGTGGACGGGCATTGAACAACAGACTGATGAGTGGTTGTTGCCACTGAGCCTCAAGCCCGGCCTGGTGGTGTGTGATAATCTCGTAGCAGCTCTGGGCCTAGCCGGTTTGACGCACATCCCTTGCCTGGTGCATGTGCTGAATTTGGTGGTGCAGAAATTTCTAAAAAACTACCCGGATATGTCAGAGTTGCTGCAGAAAGTGCAGGCTGTCTGTGCGCACTTTCGGCGTTCTCACCCTGCTGCTGCTCGCCTGTCCGCGCTGCAGCGGAACTACAGCCTTCCCGCTCACTGCCTCCTATGCGACGTGCCCACAAGGTGGAACTCCACCTTGAACATGCTGGAGAGACTGTGCGAGCAGCAGCAGGCAATAGTGCAGTTTCAGCTGCAGCATGCACGGGTCAGGCGCTCTGCGGAACAGCACCACTTCACCACCAACGAGTGGGCCTCCATGCGAGACCTGTGTACCATATTGCAGTGTTTCGAGTACTCCAACAACATGGCCAGTGCTGATGACGCTATTTTCAGCGTTACTATCCCACTTCCATGTCTCCATGAAAAAACACTTCGGGGGATAATGGAAGAGGATGTGGCACAGGAGGAGGAGGAAGAGGGGTAATTTCCATGGTTATCAGGCCAGTCATTCACAAGTGGCTCGGAGGATGGGTTCTTGCACCAGCATAGGCCAGGTCAAAAATGTTCAAACCAGGGAGGAAGAGGGGTAATTTCCATGGTTATCAGGCCAGTCATTCACAAGTGGCTCGGAGGATGGGTTCTTGCATCAGCATAGGCCAGGTCAAAAATGTTCAAACCAGGGAGGAAGAGGGGTAATTTCCATGGTTATCAGGCCAGTCACTCACAAGTGGCTCGGAGGATGGGTTCTTGCACCAGCGAGGAAGAGGGGTAATTTCCATGGTTATCAGGCCAGTCATTCACAAGTGGCTCGGAGGATGGGTTCTTGCACCAGCGAGGAAGACGAAGAGGGGTAATTTCCATGGTTATCAGGCCAGTCATTCACAAGTGGCTCGGAGGATAGGTTCTTGCACCAGCGAGGAAGAGGAAGAGGCAAACAGCACCACCAGCTGATAGGCTAAGTCTTAGCAGGAGGCAGCATTTCAGCAACATGGTGTAACAGTATGTGTGCACACGCCTACACGTAGTTACTGATGGGTCTGCCCCATTTAACTTCTGGGTCTCCAAATTGGCCACATGGCCTGAGCTTAACTTTTATGCCTTGGAGGTGCTGGCCTGCCCAGAAGCCAGTGTATTGTCTGAACGTGTGTTTAGTACGGCAGGGGGCGTTATCAAAGACAAGTGCAGCCACCTGTCCACAGCCAAGGTGGACAAGCTAAACTTTATTAAAATGAACCAGGCATGGATCCCACAAGACTTGTCTGTACCTTGTGCATTATAGACATTTAGACCGGCCTCACACTTTAATATGTCTTAATATTTTGGGGGCTACCCCAATTCTAAAAAAAAAACAAAAAACAAAAAAAAAAAAACACACAGCGTTGGCTACCTCCACCTCCTCCTCCACCACTGCCACTTCCACGGTCACGGCCTAGTCAACCTCTAGGCTCCTACTCCACATCCACCTCCTCCTCCCATTTTTATTTTTTTTATGTGATTTTAAGTTATTTCCCTATCCACATTTGTTTGCAGGGCACTTGTCCTACTCTTACCCCAATTTTGCTTCCTTTTGCAGCCTTCTAGCCCTTTCCATGACTTTTTTCTTTGAATAGTGATCTGGCTTCTCCCCTCCAATTGATAGTTTTCACACACAGAAGATAATTGTATTACAGTGATATCAGATCACTGTTCTACAATGTAGAACAGTGATCTGATACCACTGTTCTACAATTATCTTCTGTGTGTGAAAACTATCAATTAGCGGGGAGAAGCCAGATCACTGTTCTAAGAACAGTGATATATCATATCACTGTTCTTAGAACAGTGATATGGCTTCTCCCCGCTAATTTAGACTTTTCTCACACAGTTTTAAGATAGTCCACATCCACCTCCATTTTTGATTTTTTTATGTTATTTTTTTTTTTTAATTATTTCCCTATCCCCATTTCTTTGTAGGGCACTTGTCCGACCCTTACCCCCATTTTCATTCCTTTTGCAGACCTCTAGGACTTTTACAGCCATTTTTGTGCCTAAAAGTTCGGGTCCCCATTGATTTCAATGGGGTTCGGGGTCCGGGTCGGAGTTCGGGTTCTGTCCGGACCCGAACCCGGACTTTGTCCCGAAGTTCTGCCGAACCAGCAGAACCCCAACTTCCAGAAGTTCGATCAACTCTAATAATAAGTTAAATACATTTATAACTTATTTCAAATGTACTTCCTTATTTCTATATTTCCGACATTTGGAAATAAGAAAACATTTGAAATTATAAGTTATTAATTTATTATTTTAACTTATAAATTATAATAAGCTATTATTTCAAATGTTCTTTTTTTATTTCCGAATTTCGGAAATAAGGAAGAACATTTGAAATAGCTTATTATAATTTAAAATAATAAATTAACTTATTTAAAATGTTCTTCCTTATTTCCGAAATTCAGAAATTCGGAAATAAGAAATAACATTTGAAATAATAATAGCTTATTATAATTTAAAATAATAAATCAATAACTTATTATTTCAAATGTTCTTCCTTATTTCTGGCTTTTGCAGTGTGACACTATATATTTGCGTACTGTATGTATATATACTGTGTGTATATTGTATGTATACACACACACACACACACAATATACATACAGTATACACACACCCAGTATACACACACACACACAAACATACAGTATGCATATGTACAGTCACACACTGCAAAAGTTGGAAATAAGAAAAACATTTGAAATAATAATAATACCTATTAAATTATAGGTATTGGAATTTTCTTGAAAATATGGCTATTAGTGATAAATTTCATATTTAAGTTCACCAACAGCCAAACTTTCAAGGAAATTCCAATACCTATAATTTAATACTTGTTAGTTATTATTTCAAATGTTCTTAGATATTTTTGGATTTCCGAATTTCTGAATTTCCTAATTTCAGATTTTCGTCTGTTCCGATTGCAGAATTTCCGCAATTGCCGAATTACCGCAAATTTCCGAATTTTTTTCATTTCCAAATTTCTGAAAAAAAACACTTTTTAGCCATGCACAAGTCTACTAACCAGATCCTCACTTTGTCCTACTGTCACTGACAGGGCTCTGGGCATAGAAAACTACAAGGTCAGGCAGCAAGGGCGGCCCGTCCATTGTGAGTGCAGGAGAGCCGCCTCCCCTATCCATGCACCCGGTCCTTTTTCAGGACGCCGGCATGCATGAATTACAATTGCGGTGGTGGGCAGGAGTGTTTTTTGAAGCACACTATTAGAGTCAGAGGCTCTAATAGGCTTCAAAATAGAGTGGGCTGTGAGTGGTGATTGAGCGCACTCAGCCCACTCAGGTATGTTACAACAGCATGAATATTCGCTGTTGTAAGACTGATCCTCCTCCTGGCCAATCTGGTAACAGATTTGGCACCCATCACCCGATTGGCTGAATAGACAGGCAATCCTATTGGATGCCTAGGAGTATTAGGGGGATTAGCCACATGATGGAAGCTGCTGTGGAGGACACAGGGCCGCTGCACGCTACCCATCTAGATGGGGTAAGTGCAGTGGTAAAACGGTGGGTTAGAGGTGCCGCTTGGGGTGAGGGTGCATGAACACATAGGATAACATGATGGGCAGTTTGACTGTAGGAAAAAATGTCTGAAGCTAAAAACAGGAGCTGTAAAAATGTCCAAAAATGTCTTGTGTGCATGAGGCCTAAGGCTTCATGCACACAGGACGTTTTTGGACATTTTCTTGTTTAAGGTTTTTATTATAGTATTGAGGATGGTACAGGAAAAAAGTTGGTACAGCTTCATAGGTGTATAGAGGAGTACAAGGGTATGTCAAACACAGTTAGTATCCATGACATTGTGGTACATAAGTTGGTATGAGCCTTTCCGTGCAGACAGAGACCTTTTGAGTCGGCGTAGTTGTCAGCTCACACGAGTATTGGTCCGTGCATTTGTGGGACCTGTGTCGATCTGGGGTAGCCCCACAGGTCCGAGTGTTGGGAAAACTTAGGCGGACTGGGGTGAGCCGGGACTGTTGATGCGGCTGAGTTTTCCAGAGACAGACGTGCCTTTCCGAGTATGGTTGAATACATGGTGTTACAGTACCTATGATTGACACAAACTGTATGGGAACATGAGGAGATATGTGGATACTTCGACATGGTTGAAAAAAGGACATGGTAGGAGTTATGATATTATTTTTGGAATTTGTTCTTTTACAGGTTTT
>BLSH010525229.1:779935-790822 GCA_018402905.1 Glandirana rugosa | reverse complement strand
TCTCTCTCTCTCTCTCTCTCTCTCTCTCTCTCTCTCTCTATCTATATATATATATATATATATATATATATATATATATATTACTGTGCAAAAGTTTTAGGCATGTGTGAAGAAATGCTGTAAAGTAAGAATGCTTTCAAAAATGAATATTGTATTTTTTTTTTCATTTTACAAAGTGAGAGAACAGAAGAGATATCTAAATCCTATCAATATTTGGTGCAACTACCTTTTGGCTTCAAACCAGACTCAATTCTTACACTTGCACACCTTGTACACATGCACAATGTCAAGGATTTTGTAGGATTAACCAATTATACCAAGCAGATGCTAATGATTATCAATCGTGTTAAAACACAGGCATCAACTAAAACAGAAACAGCTGTGTAGGAGGCTTAAAAACAGTGTAACAGCCAAACTCTGATACTAAGGTGAGGTTGTGGAAGACCGTTTCATGTCACAGGCCATACACCATGGTGAGACAGAACAGCAACAAGACACAAGATAGCTATACAGCATCAGCAAGGTCTCTCGCAGGCAAAGATTTCCAAGCAGACTGGGGTTTCAAGATTTGCTGTTCAAGCTCTTTTGAAGAAGCACAAAGAAACGGGCAATTTTGAGAAGCGTAGATGCAGTGGTCGGCCAAGGAAACCTAATGCAGGAGATGAGACACATCATGCTTACTTCCCTTCCACATGGGAAGATGTCCAGCAGTGCCATCAGCACAGAACTGGGGAAACCAGTGGGACCCAGGTACCCCCATCTATTGTCTGGAGAAGTCTGGGCAGAAGTGGTTTTCATGGAAGGACCCTGTATATCCACCAGGAAGACCCATAATTGCCTCGATGGACAGCGTCACCTATGGCCTTTCCCAATATTTTTTTTTTTTTTTTTTTTAATTTAAATTTTTATTAAGTTTCAAAACATACATGAATAAATGGTACAACTTTAAGGCATAGTCTGTACTAAGATACATTCTCATCATTATTCCATACAGAAAGAAAAATTACTTAGTTGTCAAAGTACGTCCATGTTTACCATATTTACCATGGCAGAAGGACTCACGCTGTGGAACATCTTATGCTGAGAATCTCTTGTGGTTTGCTTTGGCCTACTTTGCCTCCAGACCAACCCTTCACCCCCTAGGGAACAAACTGTGAAGGGATGGGGGCATTTCTCTCAGGTCTAGATTTCTCGATTTAAAATTAAGCTTCTGATATTCCACACCGTGAGTCCATTGGTTTCCTTGCAGAATACTGGAACAATACAACCTAAAACTGAGGGTTGTACAACAAACAACTGAGGAAGGGGATACTATTCTACGGGGAATAACACAGCTGATACTTTGTTTGATGCAGGTGTATGTTAGTCACTCTAATATGCTGTAGAGTTCAGAGGATAATATTTAACTTGTACTTTCTTATCCATAATTCCCAACGACATTTAAAGAGTGGAAGTGTGCCCTGCGATCGGGCTAGTATATGTTCATATGTACAGTTTAAGGTCACTAAGTCGATCACCTCCTTTATTGAAGGTGCTGCATTCTTTTTCCAAAATTTCATTAATGTTAGTCTTGCAGATAATAAGATATGCATTACTATGGTTCTGCTGTCAGCAGGGAAATTGTCAATGTGGATACCTAGAAGTGCCAGTTCCGGGGAAGGTCGACTGATGATACCTGTGATTTCTGATATAAGTTGGAATATGGCTTTCCAAAAGCTAGTGATAGACTTGCATTGCCAAACAATATGTAGTAAATTACCATCCTGTCCGCATTCTCTCCAACATCCCGGAGAGGAGTTTTTATACATTTTTGCGAGGCGAGCAGGCGTAAGGTACCATCTGAACATTAGTTTATATATATTCTCCCAGTGTGCTACGCTGCGTGTGTTTTTTGTGCTGTGTCTCAACGCTAACTGCCATTCCTGTTCAGTGAAAGTTTTGCCCAGCTCCTTTTCCCATTTTTGAATGGGTGCATCCTGTTTCAATGGGGAGTTTATGAGGAGGAGATTATAAATTTGAGCAATTTTCTTTTCATTACTACCCTTTACTCGGAAAGATTCCCACATATCCTTGTTAACCTTTAAATGTGTGTGTTTATTGGATTGAAGGAAATGTTTGATTTGTAGGAGAAGATAGTGGTGTGTCAATGTACTGCTTCCTACAGCCTCGGCCTCTGCTAGAGTATATTGTCCACTGTCCTCCCATTTTTTGATGGGTAGATTTGGGATGAGAAATTCAAAGAGTGATAGTGGTAGGTTGTCCACTCGAATTTCTGTACTGTCTAGCTTGAGCGTGTGCAGATGTCTCCAAGCTTGTAGAGTGACTTGTATGGCAGGGTATGTAGGGATATGAAGTGGAGCTTCAAACCGTTCAGCTAAAAGTAAGTCTGTAAGACTCTTACCATGAATCATTGCTTTCTCTAATCTAACCCACTGGGTGTCTGGGGGTGTCTGTGCCCATTTTAGTGCCTGTGCTAGGATTGTTGCGTAATAGTATTTCTCAATATTAGGAACTCCCATTCCTCCGGCTTTCCTGTGTCTCGTTAAAATAGCGAAGGAGATTCTTGCTCTTTTTTGACCCCAAATATAAGTTCGGAGTTTAAAGTTGATCTCGCGGAAGAAGCAGGAAGGCAGAGGAATTGGGACCGTTCTAAATATATAGAGTATTTTTGGTAGGACCATCATTTTAAACGCTGCTATCCGCCCCATCCATGAGATTTCTTGTCTGCTCAGGTGCAATAAATCGGACTGCACCGAATTAAGTAATTTCGTGTAATTAGCTGCATAAATCTTCTTAGAGTTAGCTACCAGTGACATCCCCAGGTATAGAATTTTGTCGTTTTCCCAATTACACGGGAGTAAAGTTTTCATTTTAGTTCTAATTTTGTGGCTCGTAAATAAGGTGAGGGTTTGACATTTGGTTATATTTATTTTATAATAAGAGGCTTCGCCAAATGTTTTTATAATATCTATTATAGTGGGTAAGGATTTCTCTAATTGGGTAATGGTCAAGATGACATCATCTGCATATAAGCCTATCCTATGTGATTTATCAGCTACTTGGATTCCGTCTATCAGATTTGTGGATCTCACGGCTTCCGCAAATGGTTCCATAACCAGGGTGAAGATCAGAGGTGATAAGGGACACCCCTGTCTGGTGCCATTTGTAATTTTAAATGAGTCCGAGAGAGCACTGGAGGTGTACACTTGTGCCGAGGGGTTAGAGTAGAGGGTTGAAATTGCCGAGAGAAGGAATCCCCCTAGTCCGAATTTAGTGAGGACCGACCCTAGGTAGCCCCAATGGACCCTATCAAAAGCCTTCTCCGCATCTAGTGCTGTGAAGGCTGTCGGTAGTTTCCGGCTTTCTGCGATGTTTAGTAGATCCAGCATCCTTCTAGTTCCGTCCGCTGTTTGCCTATTGGCAACGAAGCCTACTTGGTCAGTATTTATCAGCTGCGGTGTCACTTTGGCCAATCTGTTAGCTAATACTTTAGCGTATATTTTTAGGTCCGTATTTAAGAGGGAGATAGGTCTAAAGTTTTGCGGAAGTGTTGTCTCCTTGCCAGGTTTGGGTAGGGTAATTATATATGCTTTAAGCATTTCGCTTGGGATGTTATTTAATTAAACAATTTGATTTAGAGTTGTAGTCAAGTACGGGGTTAAGGTGTTTGTGAAGGTTTGAAAGTACTCCGCTGAAAGCCCATCAGGGCCTGGGGATTTATTCAGGGGCAGGTTTTTAACGATTGACCTAATTTCATCTTCTGAGATGGGTGCGTTAAGGCTTTCTCTTGTTTCGGTGGAGAGGGCCGGGAGTGTGACTGAGGCTAGAAAATTCTGAATGGCAGATGTGGATGGTTGGGGCGTATTTTGATCTTCCTTTAAATTGTATAGTGTACTATAGTATTCTCTAAAGCTATTCGCTATATCATTGTGGTGGGTTATTTTAGTGCCTGACTTAGGGTCAATTAGAAAGTTGATCCTGGCGGTTGCATGTTTTTGTTTGACTAGCTGAGCTAATTTTTTCCCTGCCTTGTTGCTCGCTGAATAGTAATTGGCTTTGAGGTATTTAGTATTTCTTTCGAATTCCCCCAGTAGGAGCGTCTTTAGTTTTAGTCTACAATTCTGGAGTTCACTGAATGATTTGTTGTCTGTTTTTTGTTTGTTTACTATTTCTAGCTGTTGGATGTTGTGAAGGAGTCTATCTATTTCCTTAGTTTTTTGTTTTTTGGATCTAGATGCCATTTGTAGTAGGACACCTCTGATGAAGGCCTTATGAGCACACCACAATGTTGGTTTAGAGATGTCTTCCGAGTCATTGAGTCGAAAGAATTCATCCAGATGTTTTTGGATTTCCGCCTGGAGGTCGACACGGCCGAAGAGTTGTGTATTGTTTCGCCAAAGCAATATCGGGGTAGTGTGTGATTTTTCCGCTAATTCAATTGTGAGCGGAGCATGGTCTGACCATGTTATGTTGCCTATGGTTGCAGTTTTGGTCATATGCAGAGTGGAGAGATCTGTTAAGCAGATGTCTATCCTAGAATAGGACTTGTGTGGGTTAGAATAAAAGGAGAAATCTTTTTCCCCCGGGTGGAGGCATCTCCAAGTGTCGTACAATTTTTCTGTGTGGAGAATAGATTGTAAGGAGAATTTGGGTTGTTTTCTGGGAGGTTTACAATCTTCAGCACTGTCGACCACCGTGTTGAAATCACCTATCAAAAGAAGATGACCTTTTCGTATTTGCTGAATCTTCCTTAGAAAATTCCTCAAGTACGTGGTTTGCCCCTTGTTGGGGGCATATACAGTTGCAATCGTGTATAAGACATTATTTAATGTACAATTTAGAATGACATATCGCCCTTTAGGATCAGTAACCACATTTTGCATATTGAAGGCCACCGAATTTTTGATAGCTATCAATACACCATTGTGTTTAGTGTCCGCATTTGCAAAAAATATATTTTTAAACAGCTTATGGGAACAATTGGGAGCTTTGCCACGCGCGAAATGCGTCTCTTGCGCACAAAGCACATCACATTTTAGCCTGAGTGCCTCTCGCCACATAATTTGCCTTTTGAAAGGGCTATTTAGGCCCTTTACGTTCATGGATGTAATTTTAAGAACCATTATACCATCTTAATGATGTGGGTGGCTTGGAAGAATATGCATTAGCGTGGCGACAGGCACTCAGGGAATTAGAGCAGATTAACGAGTATATGTGCAATATTCGTTCGGATAAGAAAAGGTAACTTAGCTTTACTCTGGAACATAAATTAACCAGCATAGAGATCAGTAGCCTAGTGCTAAATAACCATTGGGATTCCCAAGGGATCATCAAGATGAGTGACTTAGTCTGCCCATTAATGCCTATACGTGTAGCATCAAACAATTCAGCTTTAAATTGTATATAACAACCAAAAACAAATAATAAAAAAACAAGTAATAAGGAGTTCAGAGCCCGCTCTGAGGCTCTAAGGCGCACAAGTGTGCACTTTACCTGGGGGAATGTTTCCCCGACCCCCATGGCCAAGAAAGTTCTTGTTAACCTTGTGATGTAAGGGATGACCATTTTGATACCGTCCTAGGTATGCTGGGCAAGGCTTTTCTTGCGGGCTTTCTTGGAGGAGGGTTTCTGTGACCAGTCTTCATGCAGCTTGGCAGGATCTTGACTTCCTGTTGATGGTGTTTCTTGAGGTACAATACCCCATTCTTTAAGGAATTTTAGACCAGCTTCCAGGGAGAAAATATTTACTGTTTTTTCTTTATATGTCACTGAAAGTTTAGATGGGGTCCCCCATCTGTAAATAATGCCATGGTTTCTTAAGGCTTTAGTTATGGTCAACAGCTTTTTTCTATGTAAAATTGTGGCTTGGGAGAGATCTGTGAATAGGAGTATACCCCCAAATTTGCCGGGTAATTGTTGTCGTTGTCTCGCAGCCTTCATGGCAGCCTCTTTAACATGATAATAGTGTATTCTGGTGATAACGTCTCTGGGGATGTTGTCCGGAAGAAACGAGGGCTTAGGCAGTCTATGTGCCCTGTCTATGGTCAGCTCCATCTCAGATGCATCAGGGACTAGTTCATGCAAAAGCTGGCGAAGGAATGTGTTCAATTCCTGGGTAGTCACCGATTCCGGTACCCCGCGGAACTTGATATTGTTCCTACGGCTACGGTCTTCTAAATCCGCGAGCTTTGCAGTTATCCAGTGTATTTCCTGTTGTTGCTCTTTGTATGCATCTAGTAGAGTGTTATGTGCTGCATATGCGTCCTCCATCTTGTGCTCCACATGCGTCACTCTATGCTGTATTTGTGATATAGATGCATTGATCGGCTTTATCACATTCTGCATATCAGTGAATAATGTGTCTCTTAGTGCAATTAGCATATCTTTCATATTTGCCATAGAAACTGGCTGTTGAGATGAAGGGAATTGCTCAAGGATGTTTTGTGCCTGGCCTTCCTCATTAAAGTCATCCATGTCAGAGTCGCTCTCTTGTATGTCGCCCTTGGCTTTCTTATGCTTTGCTGGGCTGCGAGTAGTGGGGCTGTCTGGTGGGGATAATCCCATCCTACCTGGTTCACCCGTACAAATCGCCGTGCGGACCGAGGCAGTGGAGCTGGTGTCTGATGCGCTGTCCTCCTCCTCAGTAGGCCGCAGTGTCGATCCGGCGCCATCTTGGTACACCTTTTCTCCCACGGGGGAGAAAAAGTCAGTCAGTTTTTGCGGGTTTGCGCGCTGTGGACCTCGTTTGCGGATCGCCCCTGGTGTAGCCCCTTCTGGGCTAGACATGGCTGTACTTTTATAGCTTGCCTGTCGCTTGTAGCGTCGCTTGGACGGTAATCCGGAGCCGGAGCTCTGTACTACACAGCCGTCTCTTCCGCCGGCCGGTCCCTTTCCCAATATATTGATCAGTTTTTGCAACCCATCGTTCAAGTCCTCCCCTCTTACATCTGAGACTCCTCCTTTTTGTTAGATATATTGACCCACCATACCTGTTAACCTACTTTTAGCTGGCTTTCTCTTGATGTAACTTCTCTATACACCTCAATTCCACATTCCATAGGCCTCAAGGCAATCAAACATTTGCTATCACAGCATTCGCAACTCAACCACAAACAAGCTTCCTTAATTTTGGAGGCCACAAAATTTTGCCTGGAACACAATTTCTTCAAGTTTGACGGCCAGTCCTACCTACAGACTAAGGGCACTGCCATGGGAGCTTCTTTTGCCCCATGCTACGCCAACTTGACCATGGGCCTATGGGAAGAACACTACATTCATAACAATCCATTCGCCCAATACGTACATTTCTTTGGGCGATACATAAACAATATCCTCATTATCTGGAATGGACCACCCTGTATCATCATGGATTTTGTCCAATACTGCAACAATAACTCTTTGGCTTATCTTTCGCTCATGTTACGGATAAAGATTCTCTAATCTTCTTGGACTTAGAACTTAGTCATATCGAATCCACCATCATCTCAAAAAATAATTTCAAGACTAACGCAGGTAACTCATGTGCACTTCACTAGCAACCACCACCCAAGGTGGAAAACTAATATTCCTAAAAGCCAATTTCAAAGATTGCGCAGAAATTGCACACTAGGTGCTGACTACACCCACCAAGGTGACATACTAAAACAGAAATTTCTCCAGAAGGGATATAACCCAACCCTCATTGAGGAAGCCTTTGTATCATACAAGGACCACAGTAACAAAAAATTGAAGGCCACATCTAGTCTTTGTTTCATTACTCAATTTCACCCCAAATACTGCCGCATGGAGAGAATCATTCACAAACGCTGGAAAATTCTCTTACAAGATGCTATATTAGACAGTCATCTCAACCAAACCCTTAATCGTCTACCGTAGGGCTCAGAACTTAAAGAGCCGCATAGGCCCCAGCAAATTGAAGCAACAAAGAAAGAAGCCTGGAAACACCATCCCCCAATTTCTGAATCTGATTGGAATGTTCCAGTGTAGAAAGAGAAAATGCTTAACCCGTTCTTTTGTCCAACATCAACAAAAATCCTTCACCGCTAACGGCAATATCTACTCAATTTCCAATTTCTACTGTTGCTCCGCAGACTATGTGGTCTATTGTTTAAAGTGTCCATGCAATCTACTGTACATAGGACAAACCATCAGATCATTGAGAACCAGATTTGGCGAACACCAACGAGCCATAGAAGCCGGAGACACAGATTACAGCGTCCCCAGACACTTTGAAAATCCCCCAAAGGGCTCCAAGTATGAAAATATATTCACTATTCCAAAGGCAGAACGATTTAAGAAATTATGCCAACAGGAAACTTTCTGGGTTTTTTCTCTCAATACTATGGCCCCCCATGGGCTCAATGAAGAATTGGAACTCAACATCGTGATCTGATCCCAAATCCTTCTTCTAGTATCATAACCTACCCTTTTCCTTACAACATCTGATAGCTATATATTCATCACTCATCACCACCCCTGCACCTCCTCCTTTTCTTTGCCTCTTCCTATATTATCTTTTCTGGAAAAAAAATGAATTTTAATTTTTATTAAAATAATATATATTACTCTTACGTTCACTGACAGACGCAGTCCTACATTAGACAAGTAGGGTTATGCTCATATCGCTAGGAGTAGACTAGGCAAAATAAAACAAAAGCATAGGTTGGCCCCTCCCAGGGGGCCGTCCTCACCTTAGCATATAACCCCCTGCTAGACAATAGCATATCAGTTTTTATTGCCTAGTGCAAAGAATTAGACATGGATCCCTGTGGGATCTGCATTCTTGTGAGGTTTTTTCTGATGAAGACTGCTATCAAAGAAGCCGGCTGGTGGTATAGAGGATATCTAGAATCCTAAAACTTTCCCCAGTCCGGCCAATGTCTGTGCGAGCTACCGTTAGCAGGGATACACCGCATAGGGCCCGTTCCGTGCGGGCTGCCAGTGGCTAATCCCACTTGTGCCCAGTGACTGGTTTGTCCTGTCCAGTGGCCTGGCCAGCAGCATCCCTCTCCGTGGGTAGGAAAGTCTGCTCCGGGTGGCTACCCGCTGCGCCCCTCGGATCAGTGAGTGGACTCCTCTTCCATCCTAGGGGCGCAGAGAGGGGCACCTGGGCAGCTTCTGGGGTAGCCGACCGATGGGGGCTTATTAGTGGGGATGCATCTGGGGTTGTAACTTCCCCCCCCCCCCTGCGGTACCACACCCCGCACTGACCGTTTTGAGCACTGTATTCAGGCGATCCACCGCCATTTCGTGGTGGATCACCTTTTATCCGCCGCCATTTTGCCTTAGCTCGGCATGTTTTGATGGCAGCGGCCATTTTTCTGTAGCCCATGCGGTTTTCAGCCTGTCCTCTGGTGGCCCCCAGTGGCTTTTTTCGTTATTTCGGGGAAGTGATAAAAACGGCAGAGGCGCTTCCGTTTTCGCTTGGACAGCGTGGCTGACAGACGCAGCGGTGCAGGCTCTTGAAGTGGAGTGTTTTTTCATTGCTTATTCCGGTCATAGCGATTAGGCATCAAAAAACAGCAAGTATAGCTGGCTCTACCTGGGTGCTGGTAGCGGTGGGTGCAATCCTTCCGGGTCTCCCTGGCTGATTGGTGGGGTAGAGGTGGTGGTCACACAATGGGGGTGCCGGAAGTCTGGGATGTCAGAGGCTGGCAGTGTTATGGCAGGGGTACTTGCGGAGCAACAATCCACGCCGGGGTCCCTGGTGTCCTTGGAACAGCTGAGGGCAGTATTTGGTGAATTCTTTCCCCGGCCGGGGCCCCCAAAAAACGCCCGCCCCCCGTCATTCTTCGGGGTAGGATTCGGAACCAGAGAGCGCCTCGGTGGTCACGGGAACCCCCGTGGAGCTATCAGCGGGGGAACTGATACCCTCAGACGGTGAAGATGAGCAGGGGGCTTCATCTTCGCGCGACAAAGCGATATTGGCTGCCCTGATCACTGATATTTGCGAGTCCATGCGGCTTGACCAAGCAGGGGGAGTCGCATGAGTCCGCATATATTTGTGGGTTGCTTAAGCTCCCAAGGTCCCCCAGGGCCTACCCTTATGATCAGGTTTTTGAACAGGCGGTGTTTAAGATATAGCTGCGGCCGCAAAATTCCTTTGCTTTACCCAAAAGCTTTGCTGTTCGCTACCCCTTTGAGGATAGTTTTACTAAGAGATGGGCTTCCCCAGCAGTGGACCCACCAGTGGCCTGTCTGAATAAAGCAACGACCATTCCCATGGAGGGGTCTCCGTCTTTTAAAGAGGCGGCCGATTGCCGCACGTAGGCAGTATCTAAGGCACTGTTCTTGTTGGCTGGGTCAGCCATGCGGCCAGCTCTGGCGGCGGCTATGGCGGCGCAATCTCTTTTCGAGTGCGCTACCACATTACACTCCGTTTTGACTTGTGAGTGTGCACAGGCTGAGGTGCAACGGGCACAACACTTGGAAGAGAGTCTCCGCTACCTATGCGATACTGCATTGGACCTACTTCCCATACTGTCAAAAATTTCTGTTTTTGCAATTGTTATCAGGCGGGTGCTGTGGCTCCGCTCTTGGTCAGGCGACCAGGCATCGAAGAAAGCTCTTACGGATCTTCCCTTTCAGGGAGGGCATCTGTTTCGGACTATTGTTAACGTTTTTGTCTTTAAAAACTGTCATACCCTTCATCCAGGTTACGTCATAGCGTATCCATCGCCTCTGAGAGAAGGTTCACAACACGGGCAACGTGGAGTCGGACACGTGTGAGTGTTCAGTTTTGCCTCACATTACACCATCGCGTGAGCTTTTCTCTAACGCGGCGGTATCGGCGGCGGTCTCGACCGGCGTACCGACTGGGTCGGTTGTTCTTGTCACGGAATCTATGACGGATGCACGCCGTTAGCCGGCGGAGAAATTTTCTGCCTC
>BLSH010525229.1:768527-779925 GCA_018402905.1 Glandirana rugosa | reverse complement strand
TACTGGGGTTCGCAGACAGATGGACTGCCCGCATCACCGATCAGTGGGTGCTGGAGGTGGTGTCTTCCGGTTACAGGCTAGAATTCATCTCTCTACCCCCAGAAAGGTTCTTCCCTTTGAACTTAAGACTCCCTCAGGGGCGTAGGAAGACACTTCTTCTAGGCACCGTTCGGGCGCTTGCCGAACAGGGGGTGATTGTTCCATTACCCACGGTGGAAAGATTTCACGGGTTTTACTCAAACCTCTTCATGGCGTCCCTGGATATCAAGGACGCGTATCTCCACGTTCCAGTTTGTCACAGGCACCAGCGTTTCCTGCGTTTCGCAGTGGGGGATCTGCATTACCAGTTTGTGGCTCTCCCCTTCGGTCTGGCTTCGGCTCCCCGAGTGTTCACCAAGGGGGTGGCCCCGATGCTGGCGCTGTTGAGACAGAGCGGTATCGTGGTGGTAGCATACCTCAACAATTTACTCCTGAGAGCAGAGTCGGCCGCAGCTCTGGAAGGAGAACGTGGTAATCACGGTGTCCACGTTAAAAGATTTCGGTTGGCTGATCAATATGCAGAAGTCGTCGTTGACTCCATCCTGCTGTCTGGAATACCTGGGTCTGATTCTGGACACGGTGCAGGCAAGGATGTTTTTACCACCAAACAAGCTTCTGACACTTCAGGCAGCAGTGCGAACCCTGTTATCACGCCGGTTGTCCTACTTACGGGTTCTGTATGCGAGTGCTGGGGCTCATGGTGTCGGCTTTCGAATCGATACCTTACACCCAGAGTCACACTCGGCTCCTACAGAAGGCGATTTTGTCGCAATGGGACAAATCTCCCCTATCCCTAGACAGACTGATCAGGTTGGATCATCAGTCCCGGGGATCCCTGGTTTGGTGGATTCGGGCTCCAGCCCTAAGATTAGGGAAATGTTTTCTCCCCCTCAATTGGTCGATAGTAACAACGGATGCCAGCCTATCGGGCTGGGGACGGGTCCTGGGTCAGTTTTCTGCCCAGGGTCGTTGGTCAGCTCAGGAAGCTTGTGTTCCGATAAATGTACTGGAGCTGAGAGCGATCAGACTTTGTCTATCCCGTTGGTCGACATGGCTACGAGGCCTCCCTGTCTGGGTTCAGTCGGACAATGCCACGGCTGTGGCATATGTGAACCATCAAGGCAGAACAAGAAGCTCGGCAGCAGCCGCGGGGGCGGCTCTGATCCTTCGGTGGGCAGAACTTCACGTGCTAGCTCTCTCCGCAATCTACATTCCAGGCGGGGAAAACTGACAGGCGGACTTTCTCAGCCGCCGGACTCTGGATCGGGGGAATGGTCCCTACATCAAGAAGTGTTCCGTCAGATTTGCCTCAAGTGGGGCACGCCAGAGGTGGACCTCATGGCCTCCAGATTCAGTCACAAGGTACAGACCTTTGTGTGCAGGTCAAGAGATCCGCCACGGACGCTCTGGTAGCACTCTGGGGTCGGTATCTGCTACTGTACGTATTTCCTCCTCTGAAGCTTCTGCCGCGGGTTCTGCGCAGGATAGAAGCAGAGGGAATCCCGACAATCCTGGTAGCTCCGGATTGGCCTTGGCGTCCTTGGTACGCTGATGTGGTGCGGATGGTGGCAGATGTCCCGTGGCGTCTTCCACTTTGCGAAGACCTACTGTCTCAGGGACCCATCTTGCACCCTGCTTTACCCCCGCTGGCTTGGACGACTTGGCTATTGAGTCCCAGGTGTTGAGGGATATGGGGTGTCTCTGATTCCGTGATCCCTACTATGATTGAAGCGCGCAAGTGTACTTCATGTAAGATTTATCATAGGGCCTGGAAGGCCTATATTGCCTGGTGTGAGGCGGGTGGTTGGAATCCCCGCTCTTATGCAGTGTCCAGGGTGCTGACTTTTTTGCAGAAGGGACTGGACAAGAACCTGGCGTTAAGTACGCTTAAGGGTCAGATTTCGGCTCTGACGGTTCTTTTTCAACGACCCTTGGCGTCCCATTAGTTGATCCGTACATTTGTACAGGGTGTACGTCATGTGGCCCCTCGGATGCGGTCGCCTTTGGCGCCGTGGGATTTGAATCTGGTGCTCTCGGTGCTGCAGAAGCCACCATATGAGAAGATCAGAGACATTACCTTGCAGTTGTTGTCGCAGAAGGTGGCTTTCTTGGTGGCTGTTACATCCGCTAGGCGGGTGTCTGAGTTGGCAGCGTTATCCTGCAAGTCACCTTACTTGGTCCTTCATAAGGACAGGCGGTTTTGCGACCTTCCCCTTCTTTCCTTCCGAAGGTGGTTTCTCCTTTTCATTTGAATGAGGATATTGTTCTTCCCTCATTGTGCCCGCACCTGTCGCATCCCAAGGAATTTGAACTGCATTCTTTGGATGTGGTGAGGGTATATTTGGTTTCTACAGCTTCCTTTCTGGAAGTCTGATTCTTTATTTGTGCTGACGGAAGGTTCGCGCAAAGGCATGGCGGCCTCGTCAGCTACCATTTCTCGTTGGATTAGGAAGACCGTGACTCATGCATATGAGGATCGGGGCAAGGTTCCCCCTTTTCCAGTCACGGCTCATTCCACCAAGGCAGTACTTCCTGGGCTTTTAGACACCAGGCCTCGGTGTCTCAGGTGTGCAAAGCGGCTACTTGGGCCTCAGTGTACATGTTTACTAAGTTTTACAAGGTTGATGTTTCAGCATCTGCGGATGCTGCTTTTGGCCGCAAAGTATTACAAGCGGCAGTGTAGGAGTGACTGGCTCCGCCTGAGAGAGCTTTTTTTGTTGGGTACATTTGTTATAGTTTGCCCACCCCTCTTGATTGACACAGCTTTGGGACATCCCCACTTGTCTAATGAAGGGCTGTGTCTGTCAGTGAACGCAAGAGTAAAAGGGATTTTATTATAACTTACCGTTATGAGTTCATTGACAGACGCAGCACCCACCCCGCTGTTGAGTTTGTACGGCTTGTTACGAACTGATATGCTATTGTCTAGCAGGGAATTATATGCTAAGGTGAGGACGGCCCCCTGGGAGGGGCCAACCTATGCTTTTGTTTTATTTTGCCTAGTCTACTCCTAGTGATATGAGCATAACCCCACTTGTCTAATGAAGGGCTGTGTCTGTCTGTGAACTCAGAGAAAAGGATTTTACGATAAGTTATAATAAAATCCCTTTTTTTTTTTTGAACTTTGAATTTTTAATAGATTTTTTTATTTTATTTATTTTTTTGAACTTTGAATTTTTCTCGTTCAATATTTTTATTGAAGAATATACCATAGAGAACCAAGACGACAGTCGTCATACAGCTTTTTGGTACAAAAAGAAAATAAATCTTAAAGAACAAAGCATATAGTATCCATTTTACTGAAGGAACATAGTATTAGTAGATAGAGCGGTATCGCACTTTATGCAACATGATGCAGGGGATGCTGTTCATCTCCGAGGGCACCCCTCTAGGAACTCACTGTACCACAGGGCAGGAACAGCATCTGTGTAGCCGGGATATCACAAATTGTAACAAGGAGAAAGAAAATGCGAGCTGACAATAAGCTTTGTTTTAGAGGCATGGCGAGACACAATCATATAAATGTGGAGTGCATAGTGAAGAGAATAAGAGAAAAGACAATGGGGTCATACCCCAGATAAGGGGTAATGTAAAGCTGGGTTTACAGAGTGTAGTAAGGTATAGGGAGAGGGAAAGAATAGAGGAAGGAATAGTAATAGGGAATAGGGCTAAGGTAGTAGGCAAAAGATGCAGTAAGGAAAAAGGAGTTGGACTAGACTTCCCAGGTTGGTGGCATCAAGCTGGACTAGAAGTAGAGATTGATAAAGGACAATAACGGCTACTAAGGCAACAAAAGGGTTTTGTCAAAACCAGGAGGTAAGTAGTTTTTAACCCAAGGATCCCAAACTTTCTCAAATTTGCTCACCTTATTGCTCTCAATGGCTTCCATTTTGTCATGTATAAGAGTTTTATTCATTCTGCCTCTAGCCTCAGCCACAACTAGCACAGGGGACTTCCAGCCCTTAGAAATTGTCTGCTTAGCAGCAGTAGTGAGGTATAGCAACAATTTAAACTGAGAGGAGGTAAGCTGGCTTGGTTTCAAATTCAGCAGGGCGATCAAAGGAACTTTGAATTTTTAATAAAGGTTTTTTTTGGGGTGTTGCCCATTTAAATAGACTCTTTTGGCTTCCATCACACATTGGCTTATCACAAAGTGTGGGCATTTCTTCCATTTTTACTCCACCCATATAAGCATGTTTTCCCATCCTCTTCCCTCATTGGCAATTTGGTTTTTAAAAAAGGGGCGGAGCCCCAAAACAGGTGACCACTCTTCCTCCCCACTTCTTCCTCATGGAGATACACCATTCCACAGTGACCTCCAGAGGCAAAACTGGAGACACCAGTGCACCACAGGGCAATGGGTCCCCCAGTGTTTCGCTGGCACTGGGTCCCGACCCTGCTTCTCCTGCCTGTGAGTACTGGCACTGTATCCCTCCTGACCAGCTCACCACCGTCACAGCGGATCTTCCCCTCCTGTCGGCCTGTAGTACATCGACGCACTGCATCCAGCCTCATCAGGCTCCTCAGCCCGACATGTCAGTACTGCTGACACTTTCACCACAGCAGGCAACCATTCACCACCGAGATCACCTATCGCCTGCCATCATCTCCATCGGCTGCCAGTGTACCAGCACTCCCCTCCCCTTCCACTTTGGTTCCACTTGGTAGCACAAACACCAACGGACTGACCACTTCTGAGGACAAATCTGCTCTCCTTTGTTCTCCATTTGCCGGACCTCTACCCAAGTGAGTCACTACTATTGTTTTTAACCTTTTTATATTGGATCCATTAACCTTTTATGACTTCCTTTACCTGGAGCTTTTTTAGGCCCTTTTTTTTTATCAGGGACTTTCCTCTCTGTTGATTTTTGCCTTTTTGTTTTTTTTTTTGTTTTTTTAAAATTATTTTTGCTTTTTGCCTTTTTTTTTTCCCCTTTTTTATTTATTTATTTATTTTTTCAATAATTTTTGTTCATCCTTTACACACTTACCTTCTGTTAGCATTATTTACCAGTATTCTAACTGCCTATTGTTTCTCTTACGTTCACTGACAGACGCAGCCCTTCTTATGACACGTGGGGGTTATGCTCATATCACTTGGAGTAGACTAGGCAAAAAAAACAAAAGCATAGGTTGGCCCCTCCCAGGGGGCCATCCTCACCTTAGCATATAACCCCCTGCTAGACAATAGCATATCAGTTTTTATTGCCTAGTGCAAGGAGTTAGACCTGGTTCCCTATGGGATCTGCGTTCTTCTGAGTTTTTTTTCTGATGAAGACTGCTATCAAGAAGCCGGCTGGTAGTATAGAGGATATCTAGAATCCAAAAACTTTCCCCAGTCCGGCCAACGTCTGTGCGAGCTACTCGTTCCGTGCGGGCTGCCAGTGGCTAATCCCACTTGTGCCCAGTGACTGGTTTGTCCTGTCCAGTGGCCTGGCCAGCATCATCCCTCTCCATGGGGAGGAAAGTCTGCTCCGGGTGGCTACCCGCTGCGCCCGTCGGATCGGTGAGGGGACCCCTTTTCCGTCCTAGGGGCACGGAGGGGGGCACCTGGGCAGCTTCTGAGGTAGCCGGCCGGTGGGGGCTTATTAGTGGGGACGCATCTGGGGTTGTAACTTTTTCGACCATACCCCCACGGCCCCCCCCCCCCGCCCGCGGTTCCACACCCCGCACTGACCGTTTTGAGCACTGTATTCGGCCGATTCACCGCCATTTTGTGGTGGATCACCGTTCGTCCGCCGCTATTTTGCCATAGCTCGGCATGTTTTGATGGCAGCGGTCATTTTTCTGTAGCCCATGCGGTTTTCAGCCTGTCCTCTGGCGGCCTCCAGTGGCTTTTTTCGTTATTACAGGGAAGTGATAAAAACGTCAGAGGCGCTTCCGTTTTCGCTTGGACAGCGTGGCTGACAGACACAGCGGTGCAGGCTCTTGAAGTGGAGTGTTTTTTCATTGCTCATTCCGGTCACAGCGCTGAGGCATCAAGAAACAGCAAGTATAGCTGGCTCTCCCTGGGTGCTGGTAGCGGTGGGTGCAATCCTTCCGGGTCTCCCTGGCTGATTGGTGGGGTAGAGGTGGTGGTCACACAGTGCGGGTGCTGGAAGTCTGGGATGTCAGAGGCCAGCAGTGCTATGGCAATGGTACCTGCGGAGCAACAATCCACGACCGGGGTCCCTGGTGTCCTTGGAACAGCTGAGGGCAGTATTTGGTGAATTCTTTCACCAGTTGGGGGACCCGACTCCGGGGGGCCCCAAAAAATGCCCGCCCCCTCCCGTCATTCTTCGGGGGAAGATTCGGAACCAGAGAGTGCCTCGGTGGTCACGGGAACCCCGTTGAGCTATCAGAGGGTGAACTGATACCCTCAGACAGTGAAGATGAGCAGGGGGCGGCTTCTTCGCGCGACAAAGCGATAGTGGCTGCCCTGATCACTGATATTCGCGAGTCCATGCGGCTTGACCAAGCAGGGGAGTCGCATGAGTCCACATATATTTGTGGGTCGCTTAAGTCCACTAGGTCTTCCAGGGCCTACCCTTATGATCAGGTTTTTGAACAAGTGGTGTTCAAGGAATGGCTGCGGCCGCAAAATTCCTTTGCTTTACCTAAAAGCTTTGCTGTTCGCTACCCCTTTGAGGACAGTTTTACTAAGAGATGGGCTTCCCCAGCATACTAAGAGATGGGCTTCCCCAGCAGTGGACCCACCAGTTGCCCATCTGAACAAGGCAAAGACCATTCTCTTGGAGGGGTCTCCGTCTTTTAAAGAGGCGGCCAATCGCCGCACGGAGGCAGTGTCTAAGGCACTATTCTTGTTGGCTTGGTCAGCCATGCGGCCAGCTCTGGCGGCGCAATCTCTTTTTGAGTGCGCTACCACATTACACTCCGGTTTGACTTCTGAGTGTGCGCAGGCTGAGATGCAATGGGCACAACACTTGGAAGAGGGTCTCCGATACCTATGCGATACTGCATTGGACCTACTTCCCATACTGTCAAAAATGTCTGTTTTTGCAATTATCAGGCGGGTGCTGTGGCTCCGCTCTTGGTCAGGCGACCAGGCGTCAAAGCTCTTACGGATCTTCCCTTTCAGGGAGGGAGTCTGTTTGGCCCACAGTTGGATGAAATCATTAAGGATTTCACGGGAGGGAAGAGTACTCTCCTTCCAGAGCCAAAACGGCGGGAATTTCGCCGTAGGCAGGGCCCTGTTTCTTCAGGCCAGAAGAAGTTTGTTCGGGCGCCCGGCTCAGCGGGTAAGTGCTTCAAGTCCGTTATGGCTTCCGCTGGGCCCAGTAAAAGGCCCTGGCAACATAAATCTGAAAAAACAAAGGTTAAGTCAACCTCCGCATGATGGGTTGCCCCCTGCCCGACTCTTGGGTGGGGGGCCGGTTACTGGGGTTTGCAGACAGATGGACTGCCCGCATCACCGATCAGTGGGTGCTGGAGGTGGTGTCCTCCGGGTACAGGATAGAATTCATCTCTCTACCCCCAGAAAGGTTCTTCCCTTCAAACTTAAGACTCCCTCAGGGGCGTCGGGAGGCACTTCTAGGCACCGTTCGGGCGCTTGCCAAACAGGGGGTGATTGTACCGGTACCCACGGTGGAAAGAATTCACGGGTTTTACTCAAACCTCTTTGTGGTGCCCAAAAAGGGCGGTGTCAGGCCAGTTCTGGACCTGAAGGCACTAAACTGCTTTCTAAAGACAAAAAGATTCAGGATGGAGTCCATCCGCTTGGTCGTGGCCACCCTGCACGAAGGGGAATTCATGGCGTCCCTGGATATCAAGGACGCGTATCTCACAGGCACCAGTGTGTCCTGCTTTTCACTGTGGGGGATCTGCATTACCAGTTTGTGGCTCTCCCCTTTGGTCTGGCTTTGGCTCCCGGAGTGTTGCCAAGGTGGTGGCCCCGATGCTGGCGCTGTTGAGACAGAGAGGTATCGCGGTGGTAGCATACCTCGATGATTTACTCCTGAGAGAAGAGTCGGCCGCTGCTCATTAGGAGAACAAGATAATCACGTTGTCCACATTAAAAGAATTTGGTTGGCTGATCAACCTGCAGAAGTCGTCGTTGACTCCTTACTGCCGTCTGTCAGTGGTCCTCCTTACGGTTCTGTATGCGAGTGTTGGGGCTCATGGTGTCGGCTTTCGAAACGATGCCTTATGCCCATAGTCACACTCGGCTCCTAAATCTCCCCTATCCCTAGACAGACTGATCAGGTTGGATCATCAGTCCCGGGGATCCTTGGTTTGGATTCGGGCTCCAGCCCTAAAATTAGGAAAATGTTTCCTCCCCTTCAATTGGTCGATAGTAACAACGGATGCCAGCCTATCAGGCTGGGGAGGGGTCCTGGGTCAGTTTTCTGCCCAGGGCCGTTGGTCAGCTCAGAAGGCTTGTCTTCCGATAAATGTACTGGAGAGCGATCAGACTTTGTCTATCCCGTTGGTCGACGAGGCTGCGAGGCCTCCCTGTCCGGGTTCAGTCGGACAATGCCACTGTGGCATATGTGAACCAAAAAGAAGCTCGGCAGTAGCCGCGGAGGCGGTTCTGATCCTTCGGTGGGCAGAACTTCACGTGCCAGCTCTCTCCGCAATCTACATTCCAGGCGTGGAAAGCTGGTAGGCGGACTTTCTCAGCCACCGGACTCTGGATCAGGGGGAATGGTCCCTACATCCAGAAGTGTTCCGCCATATTTGCCTCAAGTGGGGTACGCCAGAGGTGGACCTCCATGGCCTCCAGATTCAATCACAAGGTACAGACCTTTGTGTGCAGAACACGAGATCCGTTGGGGGTCGCCTCGGACGCACTGGTAGCACCCTGGGGTCGGTATCGGCTACTGTAGGTCTTTCGTCCTCTGAAGCTTCTGCTGTGGGTTCTGCGCAGGATAGAAGCAGAGGGAATCCCAGCAATCCTGGTAGCTCCGGATTGGCCTCGGCGTCCGTGGTACACCGATGTGGTGCGGATGGTGGCAGATGTTCCGTGGCGTCTTCCACTTTGCGAAGACCTACTGTCTCAGGGGCTCATCTTGCACCATGCTTTACCCTTGCTGGCTTTGACTGCTTGGCTATTGAGTCCCAATTGTTGAGGGATAGGGGTGTCTCTGACTCCGTGATCCCTACTATGATTAAAGCACGTAAGTGTACTTCACATAAGGTTTATCATAGGACCTGGAAGGCCTATATTGCCTGGTGTGAGACGGGTGGTTGGAGCCCGCTCTCTTATACGGTGTCCAGAGTGCTGTCTTTTCTGCAGCAGGGACTGGACAAGAATCTGGCGTTAAGTACGCTTAAGGGTCAGATTTCCGACACTGAGGACTCAAGTCTGGAGCCCTGATGCTGGGGGCCCTGCAACTGCTAGCGGCGCTCCGAGCTCCGAGTTCCTCTTGAGAGGTTGGCGGCATTACCGGTCTTGAGAGGTAGACGGGCGTGCTGTAAAGAGCCCGGGGAGCCGGGAGGGATTGGTGGCTCTGAACCTGCCTTCTGGAACGGTGGAATAGAGCAGGGTGGCGCGGCGGAGTGGTCGGCTGGAGATCCCTGCCTAGCCCATTTTAGCCGGAATACCAGTTTTCTCCTGGCAACCTGCCCCACACCCTTGTACATCCCCGCATACTCCCACCTTCCTCCTCACATGGAAATGTGGTATGGGTACTTCTTTGAATCGTCCGTCTGACGATAAGGATTTCCTCACTGGTCTGCAGTAAATGGTGCTGGGCTGGCAAGTCCGTGCTATGATATGAGCGAGATCATAGAGCGGGGAACCGTGAGTAACAAATATAACTTATAGACTGGCAAAGAATGAAATTTTGAATGGAACTGGAACCCCCAAATGCCAATCTATAGTACACCTTATGATCTCTTAAGATTTAGTCTGGCCATAACCACCAGTAGGACAGGCTGAGTAGCCAACAGGTGGAGTATTATAAAAAGAGTTTCTCCGGTATAGGACAATATTAGCAGCACTACACACATGCTCCTTGTTGGAGTTTTGCGGTTAACTTTTTCCTTCCTTCTGGATAAACTCCGTTTTTGTGTAAACTCTTTCTCTCTCCTTTTCTGAGGTTGTGGATGATTAAAACTGGACACCAGAGCAAGACATATGGCAAGGAAAAAGGGAGAGGTGTCATTATTGCAGGAGCCTATTGTTGAACTGTCCCAGAGGGCGTTAAAGGACAAAAGTAAAGAGATTGCTAGTAAACTAGGGAAGTTTGTGTATGGATCCTCCTAGGCTAATGGAAAGACACATCAAGTTAAAATGTCCATGTCACCATCTGGACCTTCAAAGGGGGTCAATTCTCAAACCAAAAGCAAAGAGCCCAAAGGGACAAAGATGGGCGGGCTTGCTGAGGCAACTCATGATCCTCCACCTGTGGGGGCTACATCTCTAGGGCATCCATCCTTGGGAGAAATACTCTCGGCAGTTAATGCCTATATAACCTCCCTAGTAGAATTGATGGATCAAACTAAGGGTATTAAACAGGATATGGCTCTGGTAAGACATGATCTCCAAAAAAGTGATATAGAACTATTAACAAAGACAGTCTCCAGGCAGGAACGAGAGATTGGAAGTATTTGAGAACAGAGAAAGGAGAAATAATATTCAGATTTTGGGCCTACCAGAGAGGTGTGAGGGGAGAGACATGAGGGAATTTTTGGAAAAGTGGCTTGGGGATACCTTTGGTCGTGATAGTTTTTCCCCTCACTTTGTGATTGAGAGGGCCCATAGGATACCATCAAGGAGGGCTCTTCCAGGAGCAGTTCCAAGATCAACTATTCTGAGACCGTTCTGTTTCAGAGATAGGGAGATGATCCTTAGAAGGGCAAGAGAAGTAGGAACTGTAATGTATAATGGCATCAAAATTTATTTTTCTCCTACGTTCACTGACAGACGCAGCTCTTCATGACTTTGTGGGTTTTATGTTTGTCCTACCAGGAGTTAACTAGGCAGGGAAAAGAAATCAGCTGGTCCCTCCCCTGGGGGCCGTCCTCTTTTCCTACATTAAAACCCCCCTCCCAGAGGAGCTCTCCAGTTTCAACGCTTGATCCGTAACTTTGACCTCTCGAGGAGACCCTCCCCCCAAAATTACATCCTTTTCTCCTGCCGGGGGTCCCCTCCCTGGTCGACTAAAGAAAAGGGACGGATCAATTGAGGACCATCCTGTTTGTATTTTGGGTGTTTCAGTACTTCTCGACGCAGACAGTCACTTGCATCCTCTTTTTATTTAAAACTACGGTAATATGTAATGTCAAGGATGAAGAGAACGGGAAGATTCCTAGTAGAGGGATAGAGACTTTGTCTTGCCAGAGTCTTATCAACTAGAACCTTGACGAGGACCTTCTCGGGAGGAACTACCATAGGATACCCGGGAGAGTTAGTGTT
>BLSH010525229.1:733883-744307 GCA_018402905.1 Glandirana rugosa | reverse complement strand
TGCCGAACTACTGTCCTGCTGCATTCTGAACACAGGAGGGCGTTCTCTCAGCATGGGCGTCATTCACAGAATACATTGCATTTTCTCAATGAATACAAAGCATTCTCTGATTGGACAAGAAAGATAATGTGATGTTACCGCCCTCTGACCAAAAGTCATGGAAATGTTTTTCTGGTAGTATCCGAGTCCTCAGGTCTTCACCGCGTCTCTTCTTTCATTCCACGATAAACAGAAAAATACTGAAAAGGAAAGAGGAATTCATCAATATTTCTGAGTGAAACAGAAGTTGGTAATTAAATTTGGTAAACCCCATTCCCCCCCATTGCACCAATCAGCCACCATCAGCCCCACCTCCCTCTAGTTGTCAGAGGAAGTATTGCACTCCCTGAACACACCCTTTTAAAGCATATATTAACCACTTCAAGACCGGGCCTATTTCTGAGATTTGTTGTTTACAAGTTAAAAATCAGAATTTTTTGCTAAACCCCCAAACATATATTTTTTAGCAGAGACCCTAGAGAATAAAATGGCGGTTGTTGCAATATTTTATGTGAAACCATATTTGTGCAGCGGTCTTTTAAGCCCATTTTTCTTTGGAAAAAATACACTTGAAGGACTTAAAAAAAAAAAACTAAACAGTAAAGTTAGCGCAATATTTTTGTATAATGTGAAAGATGATGTTACACCGAATAAAGAGATACATAAAATGTCCCGCTTTAAAATTGTGCACACTCATGGAATGGCGACAAACTATGGTACTTAAAAATCTTCATAGGGGACGCTTTAAATTTTTTAACGGTTACCTGATTAGAGTTACGGAGGAGGTCTAGTGCTAGAATTATTGCTCTCACTCTAACAATTGCGGCGATACCTACATGTGTAGTTTGAACACTGTTTACATTTGCGGGCGTGACGTATGTGTTTGCTTTGGCGCGTGAGCACGGAGGGAGTGGGCCCTTTTAAAATGTTTTTTTTTTTTCTTATTTATTTTATTTCATTTTTTTTTTACACTGTCCATTTGAAAAAAAAAAAATATTCTGATCACTAATATTGCCATCACAAGGAATGTAAACATCCTTTGTGAAAGTAATAGGCAGTGACAGGTATTCTTTATGGAGGGATCTGGGGTCTATAAGACCCCAAATCCCTCCACTGCACTTAAGAGTATTCCTAACGCCAAGATTGGCGTTTTTTGAATACTGTGTTTTTTTTAACCACTTAAGCCCCGGAAGGTTTTTCCACTTTAGGACCAGAGCACGTTTTGTGATTCTGCACTGCGTCGCTTTAACTTACAACTACACAGTCCGTGACATTGTACCCAAACAAAATTAACGTCCTATTTTCCCACAAATGGAGCTTTATTTTGGTGGTATTTGATCATTTTTGCGGTTTTTATTTTTTGCCCTATAAACAAACATAGAGCGACAATTTTGTAAAAAAAAAAAACAAAAAAAACTTTTTTTTACTTTTTGCTATAATACATATCCAAAAAAAAAAAAAGAACGGCGGCGATCTGTGATTTTTATTGGGACTGTGATATTGCGTCGGACAGTTTTGACACTTTTTTGGGACCATTGACATTTATACAGCAATCAGATCTAAAAATTGCCACTGATTACTGTATAAATGTCCTTGGCAGGGAAGGGGTTAAACTGCAGGGGGCAATCAGGAGATTAACTGTGGGGGCTGGGCTGGCAGGGGCATGAGAGATCTAACTGATCCCAAATACTGGGATCAGTAAGATCTCGGTCATGTCGCCTGACAGAATGGGGAACCGCCGGCGGACATCGAGTTCACCCCACCCGTGGCCACACTGAGGGAGCATGCGGCGGGCACGGGAGCGTGCCGCCGGTGGCGCGCTTGTCCCTTAGCCACACTTGTGCGAATCGCCGTTTATAAGCGGTGATTTGCATTATGCTGCCACTCTGCAGCAGTAAATGTACACGAGCCGGTCGTTGACTGGTTAAAACTGGTGACATTGGCTGCTGAGTGCACCAGAAGTGACGTTGTGATGTCGCTATGTCGCTTCCGGGTTACTACATTGGAGACCCAATCAAAGCAGATTCTGGCTTTGTTTGGGTCTCTGGCCAGCCAGTTGGCATGCAGGCTGGTGGCTCGTGTCTTTCAGTGGGACGGGAGAGCCTGGGCAGAGCGGCGGATGGGGGGGGGGGGGTTGTCCCCTCCCGCTGCTTGTAATAACAGGCGGGTGATAGTGGAGTGACCACCAAACCATAGACAAATGTGAAATACTTACAGATCCAAAGTCAATATCTGGGGGTGGTGATCTCTTCTCTAACTTGGCCCAGTCAAAGTTCCCGAAAAATGGGTGCCTTCTGAGGCCCCTTACTAGAATCTTTCGTCTTTCTTTGTCAGGACATAAGAGCTAAAAAAGAGAATGAAATAATATAATATAATATAATAATTGAAAGAACAGTAACAGTAGCTGAACAATAGAACCCCCCTCTGTCTAATATTTGATTCTAAAAGTTGCATGTCAACCCAATAATCTAATTTTCTGCCCCATTGCTTTCCAGGCAAACCACACAGACCGTGAATTCAAATTCTACACATCCTCTGCAGTGTAATTTTAGGGGACACAAGGGCTGCTGCTTTTTTTTACACAAATGATGTGGAACTATTCCCCCCACTGATACCAATGATGGGGCACTATTCCTCCCACTGATACCAATGCTGGGGCACTATTCCTCCCACTAATACCAATGATGGTGCACTTTTCCTCCCAATAACACCAATGATGGGGCACTATTCCTCCCACTGACACCAATGACGCGGCACGATTCCTCCCACTGATACCAATGTACCAATGATGGGACACTATTCCTCCCACTGACACCAATGATGGGGCACGATTCCTCCAATACCAATGATGGGGCTCTATTCTTCCTATTGACATCAATGATGTGGCACTATTCCGCCCACTGATACCAATGATGGGGCACTATTCCCCCCACTGACACCAATGATGAGGCACTGTTCCTCCTATTGACACCAATGATGGGGCACTATACCTCCCACTGATACCAATGATGGGGCACTATTCCCCCCACTGACACCAATGATGGGGCACTATTCCTCCAATACCAATGATGGGGCACTATTCCTCCCACTGATACCAATGAAGGGGCACTATTCCACCCACTGATACCAATGATGGGGCACTATTCCCCCCCACTGATACTAATGATGGGGCACTATTCCTCCCACTGATACCAATGATGAGGCACTATTCCCCCCCACTGATACTAATGATGGGGCACTATTCCTCCCACTGATACCAGTGATGGGGCACTATTCCTCCCACTGATACCAATGATGGGGCACTATTTCTCTCTCTAATACCAATGATGGGGCACTATTCCTCCCACTGATATAAAAGATATATTTACTGAAACCGGAGAACTCAGAATCTGGTGCAGCTGTGTATGGTAGCCAATCAGCTTCTAACTTCAGTTTGTTCAATTAAGCTTTGACAATAAAACCTGGAAGCTGATTGTTTTCTGTGCAGATTTGCACCAGATTTTGTACTCTCCAGTTTTAGTAAATAACCCCAACATTATTGACATTGTGTTTTTTAACATCCTAACAACAATATATATAACCTGGAAAGGATTTTGTCCCTTACAAACAGCTAAAGCTCTGCGCATACTTACCCTTTGGATGAGGTCACAGAGATGATGGGTTACTTCCGGTGGATAATCATTCTTGCTGGAAAGCTTTGTCTTCATCATTTCCACTGTTTTCTGTGTGGGCTTCTGACTTATGCAGAATAGGTCATTGCCTGCAGCCATCTTGTATACCATTCGTCCCAGTGCCAAATAATCATCCATTTTAATGTATGGATCATCTACAAGGAGCTGTAGAAACATAAGGGAGAGAAAGAAGTATGAGAACATGTTCGGGTCGGGCGGAGGACAGACGTGACTCCATGTTGGCATACGTGATGTAGGAAGCCTCCCAGGAGTCCCAAAATTCGTGAACAAAAGACATCAAACTGGGGCAGAGCTTGTGAATATTGGATGTGAGGCGTAAACTGTATGTGTAGTCAAGAACTTTTGGTTTTTGTGTTGAATGGTCTAGATAAAATAAATTGAGTTTTATTTATTTGATCGTTTGGGGTTTCGTTAGAACTTCCAGGCAACCCATGTTCATCCCTGGTCAACATTACAAATAGAGAGGGAGAATTTGCCCTTTATAAAGATATGTTGACCCCAACAGCTCAATGTTCACAAGCCTCCCTATGTTAAAATGACTACAGCAGGCGAGTAGTTACTGAAGCTTTTATCTTATTCGTATGTCTCAATTGGGTCCTACAAAGTAGGTCCAACACTGCTGCTCAGAATTTCCCACCTTTTGTTGGGGATACAGTTCTGGACTTGAAACCTGCTGAAAATGACTGGAGTATCAGTGGAGAAAATTCTCCATTTACTGAAAGGGGGGAGCACCCCTTTAACTTTTTTATGTCTTCAATAATAATTGGTATATCTAAATAAAGATGAACACTAATAAGTCCAATACCAGGCGGGTAGCAAGTTGCTTACCTTTGAGGCCATGTAATCCACTTTCCCGTTAGGTCCTTTAATTATTTTCTGTTTGAAGACGCAGAACTTTGACAATCCCAGATCTGCAATTCTAGCAGGGCCGGCGTCGTCCAATAGAACATTATCTGTCTTTAGATCTCTGTAAAGAAAAGGTGTGGAGGATGAGGTATACATAACCGACAAGTTTATTAAACATAGAAAAAATACAAACTGATATACTTTGTGTGTGTGTGTGTGTGTGTGTGTGTGTGTGTGTGTGTGTGTGTGTGTGTGTGTATAAAAAAGAATATATAATATTTATGGGTTGATATTGCTTTCTTTTAACCACTTGTTTACTTTGCACCTAAACCCCCTCCTGCCCAGACCAATTTTCGGCTTTCAGCGCTGTCGCATTTTGAATTACAATTGCGCGGTCGTGTGACGTTGTACACAAACAATCATTTTTCCCCACAAATAGAGCTTTCTTTTGGTGGTATTTGGTCACCTCTGCGGTTTTTTGTTCTGTTTTTGCGCTATAAACAAACAAAGAGCGACGATTTTGAAAAAAGAACAATATTTTTTACTTTTTGCTATAATTTGTATTCTACACATTTTTGGTATAAAAAAAAACGCAATCAGCGTATATTGATTGGTTTGCGCAAAAGTTATCATGTCTACAAACTATTGGAATTGATTTATGACGTTTTTATTATTATGATTTTTTTTTTAGTAATGGCAGCGATCTGCTATTTTTATCAGGACTGCGATATTGCAGTGGACATGTCGGACATTTTTGACACTTTTTTGGGACCAATGACATTTATACAGCGATCTGAAATTTAAATAGCCACTGATTACTGTATAAATGTCATTGGCAGGGAAGGGTTCAACACTAAAGGGGCAGTGAAGGCATTAACACTGTTTCCTGGGTGTGTTCTAACTGTATGGGGGCTGGGCTGCCAGGGACATAACAGATCTAACTGATCCTGATCACAGGGATCAGTAGATCTGTTATGTTTCCCCTCACAGAATGGGAAACCGCCGTGTTTACATCGGCGGTTTCCCGTTCTGCTGCTCTAACGGAGGATCGCGGACATCAAAGCCTCCCGACCCGCGGGCATGCCCCCGCAGCGTGGGGAGCACGCAAAGGGGCGGACGTCCATGGACGCCCCCCCGGCAATTCAGATCCGCGCTGTAGACGTCTTTCCACTATAGCGTGGATCTGTATTGGTTAAATTTTGCCTTCACTAGGATCTCTGTTACGGAGTAATCGGCTCCGCCCACCGGCTATATTAATTATGAGGAGCTCTCACTCCTCTTGCTGGATTTTTTTTATTAATAGATTTTGGCGTGAGCTCTGAGACTTCTGCAGCAGATGGAAGGAGACATGGAAGGCTAAATAACTGGGAACGCTGGAAATTGTTCCTGGTTCACCAAAAATTAAAAGAAGCCAAGGGGTGATTCCTCCAGCATTATTTGCCATTGGCTAAAAATAATTTAGGCGGAGTGACCCATTATATACTCCATTATTAATCAGCTGATCTAATCATTACCTGTGCACGATGTTCTTAGAATGCAGGAACTTTAGGCCACATAGCATTTCCGCAGTGAGATTTCTGATGGAGAAAGAAAGAAATATATTAGCATTCACAACCATCAGACCAATTAAAGCTAAAGATTAACAGACTTCTTCCTATAGATCATAGGTGTATGGATGGACATGACTGAGTTGGAAGGGCTTGGCTACCTCCCTGCTTGTCCTCAGTGGTCAGCCATCCCCACCTCTATAGTGACCCAGTAATTGGTCTTACCTTAAGGTGTCCTCAGGAAGTGGAGCTGAATCCCTGATCAATTTCCAGAGTTCCCCTCCACCTAAATATTCCATGACAATAAAGAGTTTGTCCTGTGTGAGGAAAAAAAAGAGATATAGGCTTCATTATATGACATTTACATTACATTTGACTCCCAAAAAAAGTCACCATTTTCGGAACTATTTTAGGGGGTCTGGATCAGTAGTGGAGTGCAATACAGGAAAGAGATGAAGAACTTGGAAGATGAAAAGACTTACCTCCGATTGAAATGAGCCATATAGATGGGTAATATGCGGGTTGTTTCTGACTGCTTCCAGCATTTGAACTTCTCTTAGGGCAGTTCTAGAACGATAGTTATTTCCCTTTTCAACTATCTTCACCGCCAGCATCTTGCTAGTGGTGGGATGAGAGGCCAATATCGCCTTACCGAAGGCCCCCTCCAAGTTTCTTATGCAAGGTGAAGATTTTTTCCAAGGCCGGTCTGTATGACTCGTCCCACATGGTTCTGTGGTTTACTGCAGATGACTGGTCCTTCATGACATCAGTTATGGGGGCCACTGAACGTGTCTGATCCTTTATGGCACCAGTTTTTGGTACACTGCATGTACCCTGTCCTTATTGACACTATTGGATGAGACTGGTAGAGCTGACTTATGGTTCATGGTGGTATCAGTAAAGGGGGGTAACACTGTGCGTGATCGGTCCTTGGTTGGGCAACACTGCATGTATCCTGTCCTTCATGGCAGTATCAGAGTCCTCAGGTCTTCACCGTGTCTCTTCTTTCATTCCATGATAAACAGAAAAATACTGAAAAGGAAAAAGGAATTCATCAATATTTCTGAGTGACACAGAAGTTGGTAATTAAATTTGGTAAACACCCCCATCCCCCCCCCCCCATTGCACCAATCAGCCCCACCTCCCTCTAGTTGTCAGAGGAAGTATTGCACTCCCTGAACACACCCTTAAAGTATATATTAACCACTTCAAGACCAGGCCTATTTCTGAGATTTGTTGTGTACAAGTTAAAAATCAATATTTTTTGCTAAACCCCCAAACATTATATATATATTTTTTAGCAGAGACCCTAGAGAATAAAATGACGGTCGTTGCAATATTTTATGTGACACGGTATTTGCGCAGCGGCCTTTCAAGCCCATTTTTCTTTTTTTTTTTTAAATACACTTGAATAACTTAAAAAAAAAAAAAAAATACACTGTAAAGTTAGCCCAATATTTTTGTATAATGGGAAAGATGATGTTACACCGAGTAAATAGATATCCAACATGCCATGCTTTAAAATTGCGCACACTCATGGAATGGCAACAAACTATGGTACTTAAAAATCTTCATAGGGGCCGCTTTAAATTTTTTAACGGTTACCTGTTTAGAGTTACGGAGGAGGTCTTGTGCTAGAATTATTGCTCTCACTCAACAGTTGCGGCGATACCTCATATGTGTAGTTTGAACACCGTTTACATTTGCGGGCGCAACTTACATATGTGTTTGCTTTGGCACGGAGGGACAAGGCCCTTTAACCAGTTCCACACCCCGTGCAGTATATTTACTGCAGCGGTGTGGACGCGTCCTGCGAATCGCCGTAAAAAGGCGGCGATTCGTGCAGGCGCAGCTAGGGGGCGAGCGCACGGCGGCGCGCTCTCGTGCCCGACACACTCCAGAGGAGTGTGCCCGCGGCTCAGGCGGACTTGATGTCCGCCGTGATGAGCTGCTAGAGCCAAAGAGCGGGGAACTGCCGATGTAAACACGGCGGGTCCCCCGCTCTTTCAATGGGGACATAAGAGATCTACTGATCTCTGTCACTGGGATTAGTTAGATCTCTTATGCCCATGGTAGCCCCCCCCCACAGTTATAACATGCCCAGGGAACACAGTTAACCCCTAGTTCGCCCCCCTGCAGGTTAACCCCTTCACTGCCAATGACATTTACACAGTAATCAGTGGACATTTAAATTTCTGATCGCTGTATAAATGTCATTGGTCCCAAAAAATGTCAAAAATTTCCGACATGTCCGCCTCAATATCGCATTACTGCTAAAAATCGCAGATCGCCGACATTACTAGTAAAAAATAATAACCTCAGAAATGAATTCTCATCATCCGTAAACGCAGCAACTTTTGCACAAACCAATCAATAAACGCCGAATGCGAATTTTTTTTTACCAAAAAGATGAGGAAGACTATAAATCGGCCATAACCGATGAAAAAAAATGTTTTTTTTAATATTTTTGTTTGGATTTGAATTTTAGCAAAAAGTAAGAAATATAATTTTTTTTTTTTTTTTGCAAAATTGTGGCTCTTTCTTTGTTTATAGCGGTGATCAGAAATGACGCAGCGGTGATCAAATACCACCAAAAGAAAGCTCTATTTGTGGGAAAAAAAGGATGCAAATTTTGTTTGGTTACAAGGTCGCACGACCGCGCAATTGTCAGCTAAAGCGACAGTGCCGAATCGCAAAAAGTGCTCTGGTCAGGAAGGGGGTAAACTTTCTGGATCTGAAGTGGTTAAAATGTTTCTTTTTTTTTTTTTTCTTATTTATTTATTTTATTTTTTTACACTGTTCCTTTGAAAAAAAAAATTATCACTATTATTGCTGTCACAAGGAATGTAAACATCCCTTGTGACAGTAATAGGCAATGACAGGTATTCTTTATGGAGGAATCTGGGGTCTATAAATCCCTCCACTGCATTTAAGAGTATTCCAAACGCCAACATTGGCTTTTTTGAATACTGTGGGTTTTTTAACCACTTCAGCCCCGGAAGGATTTCCCACTTTAGGACCAGAGCACTTTGTGATTCGGCACTGCGTTGCTTTAACTGACAATTGCACGGTCATGTGACGTTGTACCCAAACAAGATTGATGTCCTTTTTTTCCCACAAATAGAGCTTTCTTTTGGTGATATTTGATCATGTTTGCGGTTTTTATTTTTTGAGCTATAAACAAAAAAAGAGTGACGATTTTGAAAAAAATAAATAAATAAATAAACTTTTTTTTTTTTTTTACTTTTTGCTATAATACATATCCAAAAAAAAAAAGAATGTATTCATCAGTTTTGGCCGATATATATTCTTCTACATATTTATGGTAAAAAAAATCACAATCTGCGTTTATTGATTGGTTTGCACAAATGTTGCTGCGTTTACAAACTATGAGAATTCAGTTATGGCGTTTTTTACTTTTTTTTGTTTTAATAGTAATGGCGGCGATCTGCGATTTTTATCAGGACTGCGATATTGCAGTGGACATGTCGGACAGTTTTGACACTTTTTTGGGACCAATGACATTTATACAGCGATCAGATCTAAAAATAACCACTGATTACTGTATAAATGTCCTTGGCAGGGAAGGGGTTCACCTGTAGGGGGCAATCAGGGGGTTAACTGTGGGGGATGGGCTGGCAGGGGCATGATAGATCTAACTGATCCCAAATACTGGGATCAGTAGATCTCTGTCATACCCACTGACAGAACAGGAACCGCCGTGTTTACAACAGCGGTTCCCCATTCTTCCTGTGTAGTAGGCGATCGCTGGCCGCCGGCGGACATCGAGTTCACCCCACCCCTGGCCCCACTGAGGGAGCTCGTGGCAGGCACGAGAGCGTGCCGCCGGTGGTGCGCGCTCTCCCCCTAGCCGCACCTATGTGATTTGCCGTTTGTAAGCGTCGATTCGTGTTACGCTGCCACTCTGCAGCAGTAAATGTACACAAGCCGGTCGTTGACCATTTCTAGCGGTGGGGGCCTATAACTGAAACCTAGACATTCATAAAGTATAAACAGATACTAAACCACCAGTGAGGTGTCAGTTCGCTGTATCGTTGCAGTGTTGCAGTGAAGACCACATGAGTCGTCGGTTGCCGTGGTCAAAATTTACCAGTTGCTGGCCGAACACATGTAAATGACGACGTCTCACCGTCGCATTGTGCTTAGCTGCGAATGTTTGCCGTTTAGTGTATCCACGCCGATCCCCCTCTCGCGCGTGGTGGCCGCCGTGCGAGAGCACGGACGGTGCTCGAGGGAGTCACCCCGGTCCCCACCCCACTTGAGCTACAGGCGGCCGCCG
>BLSH010525229.1:673259-684437 GCA_018402905.1 Glandirana rugosa | reverse complement strand
CACATTTGGCACCTTTCGGGGGGGAGGGGGAAGAGGACACCTGTCTTTAGACAGGTGTCCTTTTCCACACTTCCGGGAGTTCTGGCCGGCGGACGCGGCCGCTGACGTCAGAAGCCGGCTCCCTCCTCCCTGCTCGCTCTGCTACTGGCCGCCTGGCCAGTAGCAGAGCGTGGCAGAGCTCGCGCATGCGCGGTAAGGTGCCCGGCGTGAAGCTGTACTGCTTACACGTCCGGGTTCCCTTACCCGCGATGGAAGCGGCTGCACCCGTCCCCCGATCCGAAGATCGGCGGCGGGTGCCGACATCGCTGGAGTCCAGGACAGGTAAGTGTCCTAATATTAAAAGTCAGCAGCTACTGTATGTGTAGCTGCTGACTTTTAATTTTTTTTTTTAGCCCGGACCTCCGCTTTAAGGATGCACATTCATGCTGCATGGTGAGGAATGAAAAATGTGGGTGGAACTCTGCTTTAATGCAGCGCAATAATGTGAATTGGCAATAAAAATATCCTTCTCTGGTTACTGAAAACTGAATCATTTGGGAGGGGTGTCCACGTTGTTTTTGGTTTCTCCCATTGAGGTTATCTCAGTTTATTCTCCATAATCTAAAGTAAAAGAAACAATATTTTGAAAGTATCTATAAAAGTCACTTCCTTCTCATCTTGTGTCAAATGGATCAAGTTTGCAATTTTAGTTCCAAAACCGATAATTCCTTCACAACTCGCTTCTCCACTCAATATCGTTGTCAACATTTCAGTTTAAAAATGTTTTGCCAAATTTGATTCCAACAATGAAAAAAGCACAGAGGGGAACCTGAGCATCTACAGACTGTCACACCACGCTCAGAAATGGAAACAAGGAGCTTACGGTGGCCAGCGCCAAGTGTCACATTAAAAGCAGAATGTTGCAACACTCCCAGAATTCCTCCCAACAATTTCCAAAGAATTTCTCAGAAATGTATTTTGTTTACTATTTTTAAAAGATTTTTAAACCTTATGAGACCAATAATAGAACCTGATGTAGGCCAGAAAATGTTCTCATGCAAAAACGTCATTTCTACAGATGTGTTGCTCAGATAAAAAGAGTAATGTTTTTGGTTTATTGTTGAACAAAATATAAGATACAAATTCTCAAATCTGAAAACAATTTCCAGAAAAAAGACAAAAAATCATTGGACACAAGATGTCTGTTGCTCTCTCCGTCTGAAGTGGCAAATATTGTTTAATGCTGTTGGACACCTTGCTACTTTGGTGATGGGTATAGGCTAAGGGTTATGACCCAAAATTAACCACTTCCTTACTGGGCACTTAAACCCCCCCTCCTGCCCGGACCAATTTTAAGTTTACAGCGCTGTCGCTCTTTGAATGACAATTGCGCGGTCGTGCGACGTTGTACCCAAACAAAATTTGCGTCCTTTTTTTTCCCACAAATATAGCTTTCTTTTGGTGGTATTTCATCCCCTCTGTGTCATTTCTGATCGCCGCTATAAACAAAAAAAAGAGCGACAATTTTGAAAAAAAAAAAAAATATTTTTTACTTTTTGCTATAATAAATATCCAAAAATAAAAAATATAAAAAAAAATGTATTCATCAGTTTTGGCCGATATATATTCTTCTACATATTTTTGGTAAAAAAAATCGCAATCAGCGTTTTTTGATTGGGTTGCACAAAAGTTATAGCGCCTACAAACTATGGACATTGATTTATGGCGTTTTTATTATTATTATTTTTTTTTTACTGGTAATGGCGGCGATCTGCGATTTTTATCGGTACTGCGATAACGGGGCGGACATGTCGGACGTTTTTGACACTTTTTTGGGACCAATGACATTTATACAGTGATCAGAAATTTAAATGTCCACTGATTACTGTATAAATGTCATTGGCATTGAAGGGGTTAACCTGCAGGGGGCAATGAAGGGGTTAACTATGTTCCCTAGGCGTGTTTTTACTGCGCGGGTGCGGGGTTGACAGGGGCATGAGAGATCTAACTGATCCCAGTGACAGGGATCAGTAGATCTGGCATGCCCCCCCTCACAGAACGGGGAACCACCGTGTTTACTTCGGCGGTTCCCCGTTCCTCCTCTCTGTAAGGAGATTGCGGGTCTCCGGCGGACATCAGGTCCGCCCGACCCGCGGGCACGCTCCCGCAGCGTGTGGCGGCACGTGCGTGCACCCCTCGCGCCCGCGGGAGCGCGCCCAGCACGAGCCAAATGGCATTTTAGAGCCGCGCTGTAGCCGTCATTCGGCTATGGCGCAGATAGGAGGAGGCTAAGTAAACGGTGCAAGTTATGGAACAGCGATTTCTGGACTTCCTTTCCAACTTATGGTAAAATGGAAAGGAAAACTGAGAGGAGCCAGTAGTGGGGTGTAGGTGGGTCTAGGTTCCCAAACTGGGAGAAACTGCTTTCAGTCATTTTGTTCACTATGTTATTTTGTGTAGCACTACCCCCTGCAAGGGCTGCTGATTTGTGTCCCAGGTTCTCTTCCGCTAGTGCAGCACAGTCAGGCAAACAGCAGCTGTCACTCCAGTAGGTCAAGTCACAATCTAGGGTTGCCTTTTTTAAAAGTATATTGCAGATCAATTTTGATAGGGAATAAGGAGCTTTGGGATATTCCAGAACACTGATAAGAATGTAAGGACATACTTCCCTTTGCAGCTACTTCTGAAAACAGCCCCTTCAGCAGTAGGACATAGTGGACAGCACTGGGACACCGTCAGCAATGTCCCAGGGAGTTAACAGCAGAAACAGTTACTAACTTTCTTTCTCTTTGGCTCATGCTGATAGTGTCCCTAGGGCTTAGGTGTCTCCCTCAGAGTCCAGCAGGGAGACAACTTTGTAGAGTTCCCAGATAAGAGCCTCAGTGGCACCCCGCTTTTTGGCTCCTCAGGAACTTGCATAAAGGTATGACCCCATCTGTGCCCAGCTGGGACCTCAATGAACTGGCTGAATCCTCAGCAGGATAGCCAGGAAGGGCAGGCAGTCCTCCTGGCTAGGAACCTCTCCTCCAGGGAAAAAAGCACTGCTCTCTAAGGTTCCAAACTGTTTATGCACTCCCCAACCACCATCTGGGCACACCTCCCCAGGGATTCAGGCTGCCCATCTGACTCTCCCACACACTGTTCTTGAAATCTCCAGAAAACCGAAGGGAGCAGTCATAACTGCAGCCTGCAGAACCCAGAGAAGCTCAACGTAATCTTGCAATGCTCTGATGATTACAGGAAAGACCAGAACTAAATTTGCCTAACCAAACTTAGCAGACGATCTAAGAGAGTGCTACTCTTGTATTGAAGAGAACAAGTGACAAGTATCAGGCAAAAACAGTTTGGTGGGCACTAGAATAAGGCAATGTAAGACTTGTATTTACATAGTGTTATCAGTCTGATGACTTTTATTACCGGAGGATGTCTTCTGCTGTAGGGGTGATGTTATATGATATACCCAAGCAGCATTGTTTCTACTGGCTGAAGATGTTTCACGCTTCTGTTCTGGAAACCAAGCGGTACCCCACACTACAGGAGTTCCCCTATACTGTTCCTTCTTGGCAGGAACCTTTCCCTTAGTCCTACTCCCTAGCCAGTGGGTACCCGTCCCTGACCTGACCTGAGGGTCACTTTATATATAAGGTCCTTCAACAAGATGCCTGCCTGAGATTTCAAGGAATTTCAGTGTCCAGTCAGTCAACTGAGAAGACTGATGGAGTTCATGAGGGGATAATTTCCTTAACAATCTCCTCTCAACCTGTAACAATGGCACAGTGCCACCTCCTGGAGGAAAGTCTGAATCTGCCTACAGGTGGTTTGGGTTTTTTATATAATTGTCAAGTTTTAGCACCAGACAAATTGGATGTGAAACTTTCAACATGTTAAAGTGTTTACATACACCTTAAAGTGTATGTAAAGGTAAAAAAATAAAATCTTTGCTTTGGATAGAGTGAAAGTAATTTACACATCATACATCCTCCAAGGGTATTGTAGCAATCATTTTCACTAATAAAATAGAATAATATTTTTAGTAGAGCCCTTGTAATATTTGCATCCCTAATTATACCTTTGTTCCAAGGCAGAATGGAATATGTTGGAGGGATTACATATCCCGACTTCCTTGGTAACTCCTTGGACTCTCCTTTGGGAAGTTAAAACTACTACACTAGGGTAAAGGCACCCCAGTAAAGAAATAATGGGACTTTCATAGTGTTGGTCAACCGCACCTCTGAAAGAACAATAAAGGCATGAAAATTTAAAAATTACATTTATTGGATCACATTAAAAACTTTGCCCACCACTGGGGCTTTAAAGCAAACAAACATTGTCCATATAAAATCTCCCATATGATAAGTATCCGATGTCAAAGGCCCCAAGATGATGGATAGATGATCCTAACTGATGCGTTTCGCTTGTCATCTTGGGGCCTTTGACATCTGATACTAATCATATGGGAGATTTTATATGGACAATGTTTGTTTGCTTTAAAGCCCCAGTGGTGGGCAAAGTTCTTAATGTGATCCAATAAATGTAATTTTAAAATTTTCATGCCTTTATTGTTCTTTCAGAGGTGGTGTTGACCAACACTATGAATGTCCCATTATTTCTTTACTGGGGTGCCTTTATCCTAGTGTAGTAGTTTTATGTCTCAATAGGGATGTGGTGCTGGTCCTGAGTGTTGGTCTGTACCTTAAATTATTTTTTCTCCTTTGGAAGATCTTGTGTCCAGGGCTGGGAAAAATTATACGTATAGCTCACTTTGCCTCCTACTTAATCTGAAATTGATGATGATAATGAAAATGATCACATTAATGAAAATTAATATCTTGCATTTGATTGCCCCACAGAAATTACACAACGCTGGTGGACAACTGACCATCACAGTTATATGAGCTTTTTGGACATTGGGTTCTAAAACCATGGTCTTTACTATAGAGTTGGCCTCCCTTTGGCAGCTACAAGAGCCTCCACTCTTCTGGTAAGGCTTTCCAACAAGATTTTGGTGTGTGTGTGTGTGTAAATGTATGCCCATTCAGCCAAAACAGCATTTGTGAGGTCAGAAAGTTGGACAAGAAGACCTCGCTCACATTCAGCATTGCAACTCAACTCAAAGGCCGTCAGTAGGTTTGAGGTCAGTCAGGTCTCTTTCTGGGCCACTAGAAGAACAAGAAAAAGCACACAAGGGCGCACTGGCCTAGCGCATTATCCTCAGTATAAAAAAGTTTATTAAAAGATCATAAAAACATACTCACAAACAAGTTTAGATAACAGGCATTTTGAGAACTAAACTGCTACACATCCAATCCACTGTATACTGCTGGTGTCCTAGACAGGCTGTCTAACGCGTTTCGAGGCTATATCCTCTTCCTCAGAGCCTCTTTCTGGGCCACTTGAGTTCCTCCACACCAAACCCATCAAACCATTTCCTTATGAACCTGGCCTTGTGCACTGAAATGGGGCTTCCCTAAACTGTTGCTACCAGGTTGGAAGTACACAATTGACTAAAATGTCTTTGTTTGGTGTAGTATTAACAGGAGCCTTCATTGGAAAAACAGAAACTCAATCATTTGTAAGAGGGTCCCTATACATTTGGCTATGTAATAGGTATCGTGGTCAGCTGTTCACTAGATTCTGGGTATATAAAGTATTAAGCAAATAGGATGACTGCAGTTGTAGGTGGAGCCAGCTGTTTGGTACACAACATGGAGTAACTAACACAGAGACCAAGGAATGTGGCACATTGTATTAGAAGAAGTCAAACAATAGCATATAATAGCAGCACAAGCTCTCCTCCTAGTTCCAACAAGGTGGCAACAGGGCCTAGATATTATGACCAATTGAGCATAACGGTACCTCACAGTAGGATTGTTATAGCACAGTCTCTATGTGGTAGAAGACACAAGAGCAAGCTTACGTTACCAGACAGCATGTAACAAAGCATGTGGCTGATAGATGGTGTGGTAGCTAGAGCACTCTCTCAGGGCTATACTCTCTCTCCCCCACCAGAACTTTTCCCTGCTCGAGACAGTGGGGTTGATTTACTAAAACTGGAGAGTGCAAAATCTGGTGCGGCTCTGCATGGGAGCCAATCAGCTTCTAACTTCAACTTGTTCAATTAAAGTGGTTGTCAACCCGTGACAACCACTTTAACCTACAAGTAAGCCTATAAAAGGCTTACCTGTAGGTGCCCGGCATATCTCCTAAATCTGCACGGTTCAGGAGATATACAGTGTACTGCCATTGCCGACATCATTCAGCACATGCGCAGTGAAGAAACGGCCTGCTACGCCGTTTCTTCACTTTGTTCGTGCCGTGACTGACGGCTCCATCGCGCATGTGTGGGAGTGACGTCACGTGACTCCGGCCAGTCACAGAGCCGGAGATTGCAGCCCTGGAAGGAAGAAGGGCTGAAGATGGACGCTGCCTGCACAGGGGACATCGCTGGACGTCTCAGGCTTCGTTTGCGGGTAAGTGACACATAATGGGTTACTATGTGATGCATAGTATCCCATTAATGCTTTTACTTTGCAGGGGAATATAGAGGAAGTAAACCCATCAGGGTTTACTGTGGTTATCAACTCATGACAGCCACTTTAACCTACAGGTAAGCCTATAATAAGGCTTACCTGTAGGTTCCCTGCATATCTCCTAAACCTGCATGGTTTAGGAGATATACAGTGTACTGCCCACGTCATTGGGCACATGCGCAGTGAAGAAATGGCCTCCGTGCCATTCCTTTACTGAGATCGTGCCGCGATTTGCGGCTCCCGTGCGCATATGTCGGAGTGACGTCACGCGGCTCCTGCAAATCACAGAGCCAGAGGCCGCGGCCCCGGAAGGAAGAGATGTACGCTTCCTACTTAGGGTTGCCACCTTTTCTTCAAGCCAAACCTGAACACTTTAGTGTCGCACTGCATTTTTTTTTTGTACTATACACCATAAGATTGTAAAAGACCTAGGGGAACTGTTGGATGCCCAAGGAGAGTAGTAATGCGGCATGCTATGCGAACAGTAGGTGAGTCCAAATTGCATTAACAGTGCAAGGGGCACTTAAAGTGGCATGGTTTAAATAAAACAAAAGCGGTTTTGTATCCATAAAATATTTTTAGATTAACAAAACAAATGTCACTGTAAATATATGAACTTAGCCTACCTTAAAAGTGGACAGTGTCAGTCAGCAAAACAGTGGACAGTGTTAGTAGGGCATTGGATGGTATAAATAGAGTAGTGGACGGCACCCGTATGAGAGTGGACACATGATTCAAAACCCTGACTGTCCAGGTGAATCTTGGACAGGTGGCAACCCTAACTACTGCTCACTTAACCCATTCACTTTAATCGAATGTAGTGAGGAAGTGATACAACACTTCCTCCCTGCCTGTCAAATTCCTTCTGAAGAACAATCCAAATGCGGATTGCTCTTCAGAGGGCACCACATGTGTCAATGATCCTGAAGTCTGTTCAGCCATTCCAGTATTTTCTGTCAATTCAGTAGGTAACTGGGGACAGGAACACAACTATTAATGTTTACTTTGGGACATTGCTGAGTAACCTCATGGTCTGCAGCAATTACAAAAAACTTCCCTGGGCCCCATCTGCTTAGCTGAGGGAAGGAGCAGGACTATTTAGGGTCCTTTCACACTACACTGCAGCAAAATCTGCAAGCAGCAAGATTTCGCTGTGTTTCCTGTGCGTTTCTGGTGAGTTTTTGGGTTGCCTGCACCTGTGAAAAATGAACATGTGACTCAAAAACCCACCAAAACCACAAATCGCTGTTTTTTTTTTTACCACAATTTACATTAATTTCAATGGAAAGCTGTGTTTTTGGTGTGTTTTTTTCAACACTGCACCAAAGATGCCGTATGCAAGACTTTTCAAAATGCACCGCACCCACAGCACAGTGGTGTGAAAAATCCCATAGGATTTAAAGGGAACCATTTTTCTTACATTTTTCTTGCAGAGTAAAAACACAGCAAAAATGTATCAGTGTGAAAGGGGTCTTAGGCTACTCAACACTGGTTATTAGGGCTGGTGTGAATTGTAACCGTTCCTGATGTGGCTCTCGGAAGCTACGCGTGGCTGCTGGCCCCCTTCACATTATTGACATTTCGCCAGTCCGGCGTCCAGCAGCGATCACCACAGGTAATCATTGGCCATTCAGAGAGGCACGAATAGCTGTGCCCCCTGGTGAAATGTCATTATAATGAAGGAGGCCTGCAGCCACACCTACCTGCTAACAGCTGCATCAGGAATCTCTAGAACCTGCCACTACTATTCACACCAGCCCCAATCATCAATATGAATGTAGTCTCGATGTTTAACGGGCACCAGCTGTTAACTAACTGTTCAAGATAGGCAAAGCACGAAGACCCCATACACACTATTCAATTTTCTGCAGATTTTTTTTCCTTCAGATTTACCAAAACCATGTAGTGCAAGGGCCTGCCTGATTGCATACAAATTGAAACTCTTAAGGTTTGACCTCATATTAAATGGTTTTGGTAAATGTGAAGGAAAAAATCTGCAGAAAATCTAAGAGTGTGTATGGGGTCTTCGTCTTCGTGCTTCGCCTATCTTGAACAGTTTAATTGCTAATGTACAGCACATTACCGGAGGTGGGCTTTAAGAAAAAATAAGACAGGGAGGAAAAGAAGCTGGAGTTGGACTTTTAAGTGAGCCTAACATTCCCTAAAACTTTCTAAGGTAACAAAAGATGCAGAAGTTGTTCAGGCACCTTAGCAGGACTAGTTAAGGCTTGATTCTCACCTATGCGAATTGGATGTGGATTTCCCCACATCTAATTCTCATAGCAGGAGATTGTGACTGGCTCTCTATGGAGCTGGTTCACACATCTCCGGAGCGGCTCCAGTGCGAATTGCACAGAACTCCTGTGCGTCTTTTGGTCTGTTTCAGGTCCATATTCAGCCACAAATTCGGGTTGAAATCGGACCTGAAAAGGTGAATGGAGACGCCTGCTGGTAGCCGGAGCGTGCTCCAGTGTGAACCCAGCCTAAAGCTTATTGGGCAGCATCAGAATAATCCTTATGCAGTGGTTCCAACAAATAAAGTCCCGACCTCCACTTCTATATCAATCCATCAGGGCACGTTAAAAAAATCAGAAGGCAGAGGTCAGTAATAGGTAAGGCCCCTGTCACACGGGCTTGCCCGTTTGCGGATTCCCCTCTGCTCAGCAGGGATCAATTCACTGATCTCCATTGAGTAGGCAGATCACAGATCTGTCAGATCCCCGCTTTGCTCTATGGAGATCTAATGAAAACGGATCAGCTTGTCCGTCTTCATCTGATCCACTCTGATCCGATTCTCCAGACGGATGGAGAATAGGGTCTCCATCCGTCTGGATTTTATGGATTGGATCGGAGAGCGGCAGATGTCAGTGGACATGTCACAGCTGACATCCGCCACTCCATAGGGCTGCATGGAGCGCCCCGTTCAGGTCTGCCTGATAAACAGACAGGCGGACCTGAACGCTTCAGTGAAAGGGGCCTAATGCAGTAGGTAACGATCACTGGCCCACACACAGTCACAGGCAGCCCCTGTGCACATCAGTCTTGTCCATCCTGACCAACTTGCCCCAGGTTCACATCCTCACAGATGCACATAGAGTTTAGTATTGTCCATCATGCATATATGATATGCATATATCATGCATACATCAAATTGTCCCTTTCATCTTACTAGCAGAGACAAGCAAGGCAGAGACTTCTCATTAACTCCTCACCTTCTGGTAAAGTGTTTACTCTGCGGCACTCCTAAGGTAACAAGGGTACCAGGACATGATTCAGACCAGACTGGCACCTGGGGGTCGGGGGAAGTAACAGAACTAGTTAGTTCTTATCTGGCAGTAGTAATCCTTATGCCACGCTCCAGACCTCCACTTCTCTATCAGTCCAGCGCCGGGGCATGTAATTGCCGGGAACCGCAGCACAAGGATTACTTCACCTGTGCCTGAAAATCAGCAAATAGTCCCAGCAAAGTAATCCTTGTGTTCCCGGCAATTACATTCTCCAGCGGACTGATATAGACATGGGGACCGGGTCTTTATTTTACTTGTCGGGAGCCGCTGCACAACTTTTATCCCGCTGCTGCCCGATAAGGATTAACTATTTATGTTCTTACTCAGCTCCCGGCTGCCACAGTCCGATCTGATTGAATGATGTGTTCCAGGGAGACTGAAAACCAGACACATGGTTCAAAATGATTCAGAACCCGGATTGTCTGGGTGGATCCCGGACAGGTGGCAACGCTGTTCCTACTGCGGGGACAGAGCAGGCTTCCAATGCAGGTAAGTGTCACATAATAGGCTAGTATGCAATGCATACTAGCCTATTATGCTTTTATATTGCAGGGTAATGCTAAGCAATGAAGAGGAAGTAAAACCCATCATGGTTTACTTCCTCTTCAAGCTTTAACAATAAACCTGGAAGTTGTAGCAGATTTTGTATGCTCCAGTTTTAGTAAATCAACCACACAGTTTCCCTCAGCAGCGGGTTCCTGTCCCTAACCTAGCCACTTCGCAAATGTTCACCAACTGCAGTGGGACAGTGCTATTTATTAGCACTGCCCTCACTAAAGATGGCCGTGAAGGTCATTCAACGCAGCAGGGGCCAATTTAGATGGCTGCTCCCCTGATGACACTTACGGAGGCCTTAGAGGGACAAGAGCATCCTTTAGCCTCCCTTCCCTCTGCATTCTGGTACAGCGCCACCTGTTCAGGGAGGCTAAACTACACCTGTCTACATGCCGCCTAATGCATAGATCAGTGATTCTCACCCGGGGTTCCGCGGAACCCTAGGAGAGGTCCCCAGGAGTTCCACCGCGATCTGCCGTTCATCACAAGCAAATGAACGGTGGATCACATTCCCCACATAGCTGACAGGCTGTAGAGATGACAACTCACATCACTGTCCCGCGCCTAACACAGCCGCCCCTCCCCTCCATCCCAGGTGCCTGTGTAATGCAAATGTGCTGTGAGGTCACTCAGGAGGAACGAGAGATGAGAGCGGGCGGGAATCGGCATTCCGGGCATTCCAGCGACATTCTGAGCATTCCGGGCATACCAGCACCTTCCCTGAGCTACTCTACATGAGGAATATTATGAAAGATGCCAGGGACTTGTCCACCGCGACATGGTCTTACGTCTCCCTTCCCTCCGATTTCCTACGAGAACAGGGAGAT
>BLSH010525229.1:660201-671491 GCA_018402905.1 Glandirana rugosa | reverse complement strand
GGACCCCTGTGCTCCCCTGGCCCCTTGTACTATGCTGTTCTCTCCTGGCCCCCAATACTGTTCTCTTCTGGCCCCCTATTCTCTTCTCCCCTGGCCCCCTTTTACTGTGCTGTTCTTTTCTGGCCCCCCTACACGGTGCTCTCCTGGCCCCCTATACTGTGCTATGCTCTCCGAGCCCCATACTGTGCTGTTTCCTCCTGGCTCCCCTATACTTTTCCTTCCTGGATCCCCTGTGCTCTGCCCTGCTGACCCCCTGTACACAGCGTATCTCAAATTTGACCCAGACTTGAGCATCTGTGCAAAAGAACAAGCAAAAGTTTCACATTAAGGAGGTAAGTTTTAATATTTATTCTATTATTTAATGCTATTTCTAAGCATAATTGGTGTTATATCTACAGCTCGCTGATCACATCAATGTTCCGTGAGCTGTAGATATGAAAATTATTTCAGGGGTTCCCCGAGATCTCAGACTTTTGCCAGGGGTTCCTCGAAGGTAAAAAGGTTGAGAAACACTGGCATAGATGATCTCTAGATGGTGCAAGTACAATACTGTATGCAATACTACCATGTAAATCATACCTTTAACATAATGTTAAAAAAAAAAACACAAAAAGTTTTAGTTGAAATGGGCAAATATGGTCCCAGTCAGTACTTGATGAGCGTGAATGACAATTTGCTTTGAAGTGGCTAATACTGATCATAGGCTGCTGAAAACTGCAGTCCCTTTCATTCCCCATTAGCATGGTAAGAGGAGGTGTTTCTGCTCCACACAGATGCAAATATTGGCAGAATTCTAAAGCCTATACTGGATTTTTTAATCAAAAGTCCCCCGGGGTTTAAATGATTCACAATGTGGATGAAAGAGAAATCTGTATAATATTTCCAACTGTCACTTATTTTTCAGCTGAGACGTGACTTTGAAGTGAATCGATTGACTTATTAGAAAATGTATTCTTCTGCCGAGTGCTCGGAGATCAAGGTGAGTCTTCTAGGAATCCTAAATCAATAGAAGCTTTTACCGTACAGAACAATTTTTTATCAATCCTTTAAATATATATTTCAATTTGGCCAGTGTTGATATCACATTGGCAGTGTATGGAGTGTAACAATGTTGCAGAATGCCAAGAGAAAGAACTAGTATTTTATTAAAGTCGAAGAGCAAATGATTACTATTTTATATCATATTGTTTTTAGTTATTTATTTACAGTATTTCATTTTATCTATAGTAAAGAAAATCCCTCATACAAACACAATTTGATCCCCATTTTTGCTTAAAAATGAGATGGTGTAGAGTAAATAGATACCAAATATGTCAAGTTTCAAGGTCAAGTCAGGTCTCAGGTCATGAAATAGTATAAGATTTGGGTAACCAAAATCATCAATAGGTGATACTTTAAATGTCTTTACAGCTTATTTAACCATACATTTGGGACTAGACGCCCCCAGCACTTGGTGGCTGAGGCTGCAGACTCCCTGTGTCGGAGGGTTCCGTCTCCCCTCCCTCTACCAGCACCTTTCTTTTGGCCCCCCTCTTCCCTCTATGTTCTTAATTCCTCCCAGTCTCCGCCCCCCACCCTCCTTTTTTTTCTTTCCCTCCCCCTATTTTAACCTTTTTAGGCTGAAAGGCTCAGCCACCTGGTAGAGTTCTTAATTACATTACCATGTATACCGTAGTTTGTGTTTACTAACAGGAAGCCACGCTCAAACCGGAGCTCCACCCAAAAGGGGAAGCTCCACTTATCTGCCTCCTCCCCCCTTCTCCGGTGCCACATTTGGCACCTGAGGGGGGAACGGGTATCTGGTTTTAACAGGTACCTGCTCCCATTTCCCGGTGATCTCGCTAACTCTCTAGCCCCACACTTGCCTCATCTGGGTCACGGGTGGACAGCACTCCTGCGGGTGGCAGCTTCCATCACGTCTCCTCCTCTGCATCCAATAGGATTGCCTCTCTTTTCAGCCAATCGGGTGACAGGTCTCAGGACCTGTTTCCTGATTGGCTGGGAGGAGAATCAGTGTGACAATTGTCACGCAAGTGGGTGTGTTCGGGGCGCAGTGCTCTGCACCCCGAGCCCATCCTTTTTTTTTTTAAGCCTATTAGAGCCTCTGGCTCTAATTACGTGCTTCAAAAAAAAGTCCCCCATTGGAATCCATGCATCCGGTGCCCCACATGTAGATTAGGTGGCTGGACGCATGGATGGGGGGGGGGCAACACCCCTGCGCCCCTTATGGACGGGCCGCCACTACTTATAGTCAATGGCGGCAACAGCAACCGAGAGCCGATGGAAACATCGGCTGGGATGCCGACATTGCTGGATCCCTGGACAGGTAAGTGTCCTAATATTAAAAGTCAGAAGCCACAGTATTTGTAGCTGCTGGCTTTTAATTTTTTCCAAAGGAGCCTGGAGCTCCTCTTTAACTTGAACCATATTCTGCTTTAGACAATGCACCCTTCCCCTTCTAAGAGTGGGATACAACCAGCCTCTTCCCCCTTAACTCTGTATTGCCCCCTTTCCCCAGTGCTGGCTCTACACCTACGCCCCGGGTTTCAAGTGAGATTTCTCTGTGAGAGTATCTCTACATGTCTGATGTTCCTACTTAGATATTTGCATTTGATGGTGAATTTTGCCTTATCATTTTCTTTCTCTGTTCACGATTACATGTCCCCAAAAGTTGTGTATCTGACATGGAACCTCGATTGTTATCTTTGGCATTGTTGTGACCTCAATCTGATTGTAAAAAACTTTTATCCTCTTGAATGTTATTATATTGCATTGTACATTACGCATACTTCCAATAAAATTTGTTTGGAAAAAAAATGTTTGACTAGAATTATTGCTCTCACTCTGGTGTGTGCAGCGTTATATAACAATTGTTTGCTTACATGTATGCGCTCTATATGTGCATTTATATGCGTGTGCATGGGGTGCCGGAAGGCTTTTCATTTTTTTATTTCATTTATTTTATGTTTTCAAGAAGATTATTTATTTTTTTAAATTTCGCTCTTAGCTTTGCACAAGGGGGTCAATAAGCCCCCCATGTGGTACTGGGAAGGTGACAGGTACTCTTTAAAGCAGAACTTTACTCTCTCAATCAACATTGACTAATTGTAACCCTTATGCTGCTAGCATTAATAAATAGATAGGAAAGTATATCATATTTACCCGTATTTATCGGCGTATAACACACTTCTTAATTTTAAGAGGGAATTTTCAGAAAAAAAACGTAAATTTTAAATAAAGAAATTCAAAGCAAAATAAGGGTCAGTGCCTATATTCAGCCTCGCCATTGCCCATCAATGCAGCCTTACCAGTGCCCATCAGTGCAGCCTCACCATTGCTCATCATTGCCCATCAATGCAGCCTTATCAGTGCCCATCTGCAGCCTCACCATTGCCCATCAATGCAGCCTGATCAGTGCCCATCTGCAGCCTCACCATTGCCCATCAATGCAGCCTGATCAGTGCCCATCTGCAGCCTCACCATTGCCCATCAATGTAGCCTCACCATTGCCCATCGATGCAGCCTGATCAGTGCCCATCAATGCAGCCTGATCAGTGGCCATCTGCAGCCTCATCATTGCCCATCAATGTAGCCTCACCATTGCCCATCGAGGCAGCCTGATCAGTGCCCATCTGCAGCCTCACTATTGCAGCCTGATCAGTGCACAGCCGAGGGGGGGGGGGGGATAATAAAAACAAATTAAATAGCATTTTTGGTTTGTGGTGCTCAAATGCAGTGCAGGTCCACTTAAAGAAGACGTCATGGTCTATTAGACAGCTAAAGGTTAATTTACAAAAGGCAAATGGACTGTGCGCTTTGCAAAGTGCAGTTCTACTCTGTAAGAACAGTTGCTCCAGAGCTTAGCAGAAGCTCTTCTGACCTCCATCATCCAATAATGTACAAGCAAAAATGCATTTTTTTTTTTTTTTGAGAAAAAGCGAAATAAGTTTACCAACAAGCATGAGTTTACAAAGGTGATTTGTTATCCAAAAATTGAGTACACTGTAGGATAAAGACTAGACAGACTAAACAAACTCTTCAAAACAACCTTGGTGTTGTTGTTTCTCCTCAGGTCAATTCGGAAATGTTGATGTAGAATAAATTGGCAATTTGTGCCTGGTGAGGAAACCTAAGCAGGCTCGGAGGCGAGCAATGCGGAGGTGCCGGCACGCAGGTGTAGCCCCTGAAATCCCACTCACCCCAATCGGGAACTTCCTGCGAGTAGGTCATGGTGTGGTGTTGCCCTATTCAAAACCCCATGATCCTGCGTGTGGATCTGACATAGTACAGATGGGGTGCGGAGGGTGGGGGGGTGACTAGCGGTACCATGTCCGCCCGGTGGAGGGTTGCAGGCCCTTTGGGTTCCCTGTTGTTTGCCCCTCCCCTGCGCCACACCCCCGCGCTTGTAGTTCTGCCATGCGGTGATCCGCTGCCATTTTGCGGCGGATCGCCGCCATTTGCCTGAGCCGCATCAGCGGCCATTTTGTTGTAGTCACGCCTATTTCTATGGCTGTTTGGCCTCATTTGACCGTTTCGGTGGCCATTTTGCCATAGTCGCGGCCATTTTGTCAGTGTGTTTGGCCTCTTGTGGCCGCTCGGTGGCCATTTTGGGTGTGCTTCCTGTAGAGAAAAACGTGCGCGTCAGCGCCATTTTCTCCCGGACAGCACAGCGGCAGTACAGCACAAGGCAGTGGCGGCAGCACTCCTACTGGGACGCAGCACAGAGGGGCACTACAGCAAGTATAGCTGACTAACCATGGGGTGTCGGTAGCGGTGGTCACAGTCCTTCTGGGCATTTACCCGGTTGCTCTGTGGGGCTGCATAGTGGGGGTGTCTTGGCCTATAGGCCTTGCAAGTGTTCAGGTGGCAAAATGGCGTCTGAACCTGTGGGTTCTTCTCCGGAGGGGTCTGTGGAAGCGCAAGTCGCGCTGGGACCTCTGGTTCCCCTGGATCAATTAACTTCCATTTTGGGGGAGTTTTTCGCCCGGGGGGTACCGAGCCTTGCTAAGGGGGTGTCTAAAAAGCCCCCCCCCCCGTCTTCTGGGGAGGATTCTGAACCAGGAGGGGCCTCTGTGGTCACATGGACCCCTGTGGAGCTCTCAGATGGTGAACTGTAGCCCTCGGACTGTGAGGAAGACCAGGGGGCCTCGGTGGCGCGCGAAAGGGCGCTGGTGGCCTCCCTGATCACCGATATGCGTGAGTCATTGCGGTTGGACCAAGCCGGGGAGTCACAGGAGACTGCCTATGTTTGTGGGACCTTTAAGCCATCACGGACCCTTAAGGCATATCCTTATGTCCATTTTTTTGACCAGTTGGTGTATAAGGAATGGCAGCGTCCTCAGAATTTATTTTCGCTGCCCAAGCATTTCTCTGTGCGCTATCCTTTTGAGGATAGTTTTTTGCAGAAGTGGGCATCCCCAGCAGTGGACCCTCCAGTGGCCTGCCTGGAAGGGTCCCCATCTTTTAAGGATCCGGCCGATAGGCTGATGGCGGCGGTATCCAAGGCCTTGTTCTTGGTGGTGGGGTCGGCCATGAGGCCAGCTCTGGCGTCGGCCATGGTGGCACAGTCGCTTACGGAATGTGCGACAGAGTTGCACAGTGAGTTGAGCTGCAGGTGCTCCACTGATACAGGGTCTCCGGTACCTGTGTGACGCAGCCTTGGACCTGCTCCCCATGCTGTCGAAGATGCCTGTTTTTGCAGTCATTATCAGACGGGTGCTGTGGTTGTGGCTGGGCCTGATTTTGGACACAGAGCAGGCGAAGGTGTTCCTACCTCCGGCCAAGTTGCTGATGCTGCAAGCAGCTGTCACGTCAGTGGTCCTCCTTACGGTTCTGTATACGGGTGTTGGGACTCATGGTTTCGGCCTTCGAGGCGATACCTTACGCCCAGAGTCGCACTCGGCTCCTGCAGCGAGCGATTCTGTTGCGATGGGACAAGTCTCCGTTGTCTCTGGACCAGCTGATCAACTTGGATCATCAGACAAGGGAGTCGTTGACCTGGTGGCTTCGGACCCCGGCCTTGACTCTGGTGAAATCGTTTCTCCCCCTAAAATGGTTGATAGTCACGATGGATGCCAGCCTATCGGGCTGGGGAGGGGTCCTGGGGCAGTTGTCTGCTCAGGGCCGTTGGTCGGCGCAGGAATCTCGACCTTCCGATAAATGTGTTGGAGTTGAGGGCGATCAGGCTCTGTCTCTCCCATTGGTCGGCAAGGCTGCGCAGCCTCCCGGTTCGGGTTCAGTCGGACAACACCACAGCTGTGGCATACGTGAACCATCAGGGCGGAACAAGGAGCTCGGCAGCAGCTGCGGAAGCGGCCCACATTCTGAGGTGGGCAGAACTTCACTGCTGGCAATCTCCGCCATTTACATTCCGGGCATGGAAAACTGGCAGGCGGACTCTCAGTCGCCAGACACTGGATTAGGGGGAATGGTCCCTACATTCAGAGGTGTTCCGCCAGATTTGTCACAGGTGGGGCACGCCAGACGTGGACCTAATGGCATCCAGGTTCAATCACAAGATGCAGATGTTCGTGTGCAGAACAAGGGATTCGTTGGCGGCCGCCACTGACGCACTGGTAGCACCTTGGGGTCGGTATCGGCTTCTGTACGCCTTCCCTCCCCTCAAGCTTCTACCGCGACTCCTGCGCAGGATAGAAGCGGAGGAGATCCCGACAATCCTGGTGGCTCCGGATTGGCCTCGGTGCCCTTGGTACGCCGACGTGGTGCGGATGGTAACAGACGTCCTCTGGCGGCTCCCTCTTCGTGAAGATCTGCTGTCACAGGGACCCATCCTGCACCCTGCTTTACCCTCGCTGGCTTTGACGGCTTGGCTATTGAGTCCCAGGTGCTGAGGGATAGGGGTGTTTGACTCAGTAATCCCTACCATGCTCAAGGCACGCAAGTGTACTTCGCGCAAGATTTACCATCACACCTGGAAGGCTTATATTGCCTGGTGTGAAGTGGGGGGTTGGAACCCCCGCTCTTTCTCCATATCTCGGTGCTGGCTTTCTTACAGCAAGGCCTGGATAACAAATTGGCTTTGAGTACGCTCAAAGGCCAGATTTCGGCCTTGACAATCTTTTTCCAACGTCCGTTAGCGACACATTCTTTTGTCCGTACATTTGTACAGGGGGTACGCCATGTGGCCCCTCAGGTACGGTCGCCTTTGGCACCGTGGGATTTAAATTTAGTACCATCTGTACTGCAGAAACCGCCATATGAGAGGATCAGGGATATTCCCTTACAATTGTTGTCACAAAAGGTGGCTTTTTTGGTGGCCATTACATCCGCCAGGCGGGTGTCTGAGTTGGCGGCTTTGTCATGTAGGTCTCCCTACTTGGTCTTTCATAAGGATAAGGCGGTGCTGCGTCCTTCCCCTTTGTTCCTACCGAAGGTGGTTTCCTCTTTTCACATCAATGAGGACATTGTCCTTCCTTCCTTGAGCTCACACCCGCCTCACCCCAAAGAGTTTGCTTTACATTCTTGGGATGTTGTGAGGGCTTTGCGGGTGTATTTGACGGCTACAGCTTCTTTTAGGAAGTCTGATACTTTGTGCTGGGCCGCGAAAGGGTTTGGCGGCATCGTCAGCTACTATTTCTCGTTGGATCAGACAGACTGTGATCCATGCGTATACGGTCCGGGGGCAAGAACCCCCCTTTCCGGTCACAGCTCATTCCACCAGGGCGATTAGCACTTCCTGGGCCTTCAGACACCAGGCCTCAGTGTCTCAGATGTGCAAGGCGGCTACCTCGGTGCACACTTTTACTAAGTTTTACAAAGTTGATGTTTCAGCATCCGCGGATGCTGCCTTTGGCCGCAGAGTTTTGCAGGCAGCGGTGTAGGCGCGACTGGCGCCTCCTGAGAGGTTTCTGTTGGGTACAGTTGTTATTGTTTACCCACCCCTCTTTGATTGACACTGCTTTGGGACATCCCCACTTGTCAATGAAGAGGCTGCATCTGTCAGCGAATGTAAGAGAAAATAGGATATTATTAAGAACTTACCGTAAAATCCTTTTCTCTGAGTTCACTGACAGACACAGCACCCACCCCTCTGTGTTACGTTTGTACGGTTTGTTACGAACTGATATGCTATGCAGAGCTGGGGGTTTTATGCTAGAGTGAGGATGGCCCCCTGGGAGGGGTCAGCTTGCTTTTTTTCTTTTTTGTCTAGTCTACTCCTAGTAGGATGTGCATAAACCCCACTTGTCAATGAAGAGGCTGCGTCTGTCAGTTAACTCAGAGAAAAGGATTTTATGGTAAGTTCTTAATAAAATCCTATTTTTTGCGCTATAAACAAAAAAAAAGACCGACAATTTTGAAAAACAAAACACAATTTTTTACTTTCTGCTATAATATATTTTAACCACTTCAGCCCCGGAAGGATTTCCCACTTTAGGACCAGAGTACTTTTTGCGATTCGACACTGCATAGCTTTAAGGCCCCTTTCACACTGGGGCGTTATTACAGCGGTAAAGCGCTAAAATTACCGCTGCAATAACGCTCTAAATATTATTTTTATGCATCTCTATGGATGCTTTCAGACTGAGGCGTTGCGCTAGCGCAGCGCTTCAGAAAATCATGCAAGCATGATTTTTCAGGAATGTGGGGAGCGGTGTATTCACCGCTCCTGCCATTAAATTGAATGGGCAGCGCTCCCGTAGCGGCTGTACACCGCTCCGGGAGCGCCGAGCGCCGGCACTTTTAACCCCTGTTTAACCCGTTGTGGGGGGGTTAAAAATGCCCCGCACCCGCCTGCATAGCGGCGCCGTAGCGCCTCTATAACAGCGCTAAATCCCCGCTGAGACTAGCGGGGATTTACCGCTACCGCCCGCCAGCCCCAGCGTGAAAGGGCATTGTACCCAAACAAAATTGGTGTCCTTTTTTCCCACAAACAGAGCTTTCTTTTGGTGGTATTTGATCCCCTCTGTGTCTTTTCTGATCGCCGCTATAAACAAAAGAAGAGCGACAATTTTGCAATAAAAACCCCAAATTTCTTACTTTTTGCTAGAATACAAATCCAAAAAAAAAAATATAAGAAAACATTTTTTTCCATCGGTTTTGGCCGATTTATATTCTTCCTCATATTTTTGGTAAAAAAAAATCGCAATCGGTGTTTATTGATTGGTTTGCGCAAAAGTTGCCGCGTTTACAAACCATGAGAATTAATTTCTGGGGTTTTTATTTTTTTTTTTCATTTTTTAGTAGTAATGGTGGCGATCTGCAATTTTTAGGGGTACTGTGATATTGCAGCGGACATGTCGGACCATTTTGACACTTTTTTGGGACCATTGGCATTTATAGAGCGATCAGTGCTATAAAAATGCGCTGATTACTGTGTAAATGCCATTGGCAGTGAAGGGGTTAACCTGGAGGGGGTGCTTTAAGGGTTAACTGTGTTCCCTGGGCGTGTTCTAACTGTATGTGGGCTGGCCTGGCTTGGGGAAGGGAGTGATCATGGCTTCCATATACAGGAAGCCTGTGATCACAATTCTTCCCCCTCTAACAGAACAGAGATCCGTGTTTACATACACGGACCTCCGTTCTTTCACTATGGGGGGGGGGGGCATCGCGGGTATCCGGCGGAGATCGAGTCCGTACTACCTGCTCCCTGCCCCCCCCCAGTCGCTGTCAGACTGCGGTCGGCAAGTGGTTGAAAAAAAATAAGTAAAAAAACGAATTTCTTCCTCAGTTTAGGCTGATATGTATTCTGCTACATATTTTTGGTAAAAAAAAATTGCAATAAGTGTATATTGATTTGGCAAAAGTTATTTCATCTACAAAATAGGGGATAGATTTATGGCATTTTTATTTATTTATTTTTACTAGTAATGGCTGTGATCAGCGATTTTTAGCGTGACTGCGGCATTGCGGGGGACAGATCGGACACCTAACTGACATTTTTGACACTTTTTTAGGAACCAGTGACATTATTAGTTATCAGTGCTAAAAATATGCACTGTCACTGTACTGATGGCACTGGCAGGGAAGGGGTTAACACAAGGGGCCGATCAAGGGGTTAAATGTGTTGGGAGGTGTTTCTAACTGTATGGGGGGCTGTGTGATTGGGGAAACACACAGATTGGTCTTCCTGCATAGCAGAAAGACAGGATCTGTGTGATCTCCCCTGTCAGAATGGGGATCTGCCTTGTTTACACAGGCAGATCCCAGTTATGTCACTGCGGGGAACGATCGCGGGTGGCTGGCGAACATCGAGTCCGCCCCACCCGCTGATTGGCTCCCCCGCTGGCCAATGGGAGTGCGCGCCCACAATGTCTTGTTCCAGCGACAACGTACAATGGCGGTGATTTGCGGGTACGAGCCACTCTGCCGAAGTAAAAGGACGGCGGCTGGGGCTGAAGTGGTTAAAAATGCTACAGTACAGAAAAATAAGATGTGCCAGAAATCCAGTGACCTCTTCTCTTCTTGTGTTGACTTTGATCCTATTGATCTTTCTCAGCACAGCAATACGGACTTCCAAAAGTCTGCTTGCACCCTGGGGTTGATTTATTAAAGTACTGTTGAACTCTCAGCTTTTTTTAGCTTAACACATTGAGCACAAATATACAGGGTGGGCCATTTATATGGATACACCTTAATAACATGGGAATGGTTGGTGATATTAACTTCCTGTTTGTGGCACATTAGTATATGTGAGGGAGGAAACTTTTCAAGATGGGTGGTGACCATGGCGGCCATTTTGAAGTCGGCCATTTTGAATCCAACTTTTGTGTTTTCAATAGGAAGAGAGTCATGTGACACATCAAACTTATTGGGAATTTCACAAGAAAAACAATGTTGTGCTTGGTTTTAATGTAACTTTATTCTTTCATGAGTTATTTACAAGTGTCTGACCACTTATAAAATGTGTTCAATGTGCTGCCCATTGTGTTGGATTGTCAATGCAACCCAAACGGAGTAGTGACTTGTTTTAGAAGACGCATTTGACTCCCAGGACAAGGTTAAAAACAAAACGGGTAAGACGTTTAAGTCACGCGGCTAGACCCACAACGATAGTCACACACTTCTCACCCTCTTCTCCCAACGTAACTGTTAGGTTGTGTTACCCGTCGTGTAACTTGTGTAAAATATTCACCAGTCTGTGAACATTTATTGAGTACTTTCTTATTTCAATGTAATTTTGGTTCGTGTTGTAACAAAAAGAACACTTTAAGGGTTATTCAAACTACACAGTGTACTGAGAGAAGGATAACTTTTGTGTTTTCAACCTAAGTTTTACCGGCTGAAGTTTTACCGGCGGTACCAGTGGTGGGTAGAACTTTTCAAAGGAGGG
>BLSH010525229.1:647886-660191 GCA_018402905.1 Glandirana rugosa | reverse complement strand
TGGAAGCCTGTGCTAGCATTTCTCCTGCAGTGTTGCTATCAGTGTGTGAAGAGTGGGAGAAGAGGATTGCATTGACAATCCAACACAATGGGCAGCACATTGAACACATTTTATAAGTGGTCAGAAACTTGTAAATAACTCATGAAAGAATAAAGTTACGTTAAAACCAAGCACACCATTGTTTTTCTTGTGAAATTCCCAATAAGTTTGATGTGTCACATGACTCTCTTCCTATTGAAAAAACAAAAGTTGGATTCAAAATGGCCGACTTCAAAATGGCCGCCATAGTCACCACCCATCTTGAAAAGTTTCCTCCCTCACATATACTAATGTGCCACAAACAGGAAGTTAATATCACCAACCATTCCCATTTTATTAAGGTGTATCCATATAAATGGCCCACCCTGTATATTTGTGCTCAATGTGTTAAGCTAAAAAAAGCTGAGAGTTCAACAGTACTTTAATAAATCAACCCCAGGGTGCAAGCAGACTTTTGGAAGTCCGTATTGCTGTGCTGAGAAATATCAATAGGATCAAAGTCAACACAAAAAGAGAAGAGGTCTTCTTGCCCCAGTACTTGCAGTTTACTACTTTCAATTCTGCTGGCTTCTGCTATCTCAATACTGCTTCCCTGAACTTCCGGCTTTCACAGGAAAGAGTTAACAGTGGGCAGTGCAGTCTCCAGCCAGTCTGTTAGCTTGGAGAAGGGAGTGGAGAGGATGAGAGGAAGGTAGGGGAGTGCCTTGCCATCCTAGCAGGGACGCTGTTAGAAATCATGGGGCCCCATACAGCCATTCTGATGCCCCCCCCCCCCCAACCACACCTACACCCCACCTACCTCTGGGGTGCAGTGAAAAAGCAGCACTGACTTTATCCCCCTACACCTAGAAATATGAAAAAAAAAAAGTCCCTCCTCTGCTCCCACCTCCCGGGCCCCTCAGTTAACCTGATGGGGCCTAGGGAAATGTAATTTAAGCCCTGGAAAGCAAGTAGGAGTGGGGGTGAGGCCTAGTAAAATCCATTTATTCATGCAGGCAGAAACGAACGAACGTACAAAAGGGCTGGTCGTACTGCTTTCTCAAAGGCCCTGCATCCTAGGCTATGGGGCTGTGTGCTTCTGTACACATTGTAGGGAGACACAACTCTAGTTCATGCATGCAAGGGTGGCTCCATAGAATGCTGCAAGAGAAAGGAGCCACCCTGATACAGAAAACCTGGGGCAATGGTCATGGCAGCAGCTTACACTGGAACATAGGCAAGGATTAAAAGATAAAGTAATTAAATCAGCTGCTGAACGTGCTTAAAGTGGTTCTAAAGGCAGGAGATTTTTTTTTATCTTAAAGCATTCTATTCATTAAGATAAAAAAACTTCTGTGTACAGCAGCCCCCCCTAATACTTACCTGACCCCCAACGATGTTGCAGGAGTCTTTCAGCGGTTCGGGACTCTCCCTTTTCATTGGCTGAGAGAGCAGCAGGCGACATTGTATCCCTCTGCTGTCAATCAAAGTCAGTGAGCCAATGAGGAGAGAGAGGGGGCAGGGCTGGGCCGCAGATCCATGTCTGAATGGACACACACAGCAGCGGCTTGGCTCGGGTGTCCCCATAGCAAGCCGCTTGCTGTGGGGGCAGGAGGGAGGACCCAGGAGCACCGGCGAGGGGCCCAAGAAGAGGAGCATCCGGGCAGCTCTGTGCAAGACTAACTGCACAGAGCAGGTAAGTATAACATGTTTGTTATTTTAAACAAAAAATATATACTTTACTCTCGCTTTTTTTAAAAAAAACTGAGGGTATAATATCACTTTAAAAGCAAATAGGTTATTTTCTTTGCAAGGAAAGTTTCCCCAGAGCCTAGTGAATGAGGATGACTTCCATCATCCAATGGTGTGCATCCAATTGTATTCATCTGTTTTCTCCCACTTCTTTAAGGATTGCTGTGATCTATTGGCCTCCTGGACCAGTGTCACGCTCCCTTGATGGCTTCTCTGCCTGGCTACCGTACATTCTCTCCTCCACATTACCCTCTATTATCCTTGGTGATTTCAACATCCCCACCAATGTTAACAGCCAAGCTGCATCCCAACTTTTCAAATTAACCTCATCCTTTGACCTTACACAATGGACACAGTCCCCCACTCTACTCTGATGGTTGACCTTATCTTCTCCCATCTTTGCACCCCCTACAACCTCACCAATACCTCCTTTCCTCTTTGTGACCACAACCTCATCACTTTCACATTGTGCTTGTCTCCAACCACCTGTCCCACCAAGCAGAAAACAATTACCCGCAGAAACCTTCCCCACTTTATTCCTCCTCTTTTCTACTCTCCAACTGACCACCTCCATATCAAAATCTCAGCCCTATCTTGCCCTAACCTGACCACCTCTATCTACAACAGTTCACTTTCATCCTCACTGTATTCTCTTGCTCCTCTCACTTCACAAAATGTCAGGCCCCGACCATTACAACCTTGGCAGACTGACGACACCAGAAGCCTTAAGAGACATAGCTGTGCACTGCAGCAAGTGTGGCGTAAAACCAAATCCCAGCATGCGTTCACCCAATATAAATCTGCCTTTTTAAAATGCACTTCCTCCCTCCATGCTGCCAAACAAACCTACTTTGTCACCCTCATTAATACTCTGTCCTCCAGTCCTCGTCATCTCTTCTCTTCTTTCAACTCTCTACTTTCTCCATCACCACCTCCACCCAGTCACTCGCTCACTGCTCACGAGATTGCAAACAACTTCAAAAACAAGATTGATGCAATTTGTGGGGAGATCTCCACTGCCCAGAAATCTTACCCACCTAACATACCCTATACAATTTCACTCTCAACAATCTCCTCTTTTGACCTTGCTACTACCGATGAGGTCTCTAATGTTTCCTCAGAAGCCCGCCTTACCACCTGTCCCCTGGATCCTGTTCCCTCACATCTACTATGGTTACCCTCTTCTATCTTATGTTCCCACACCCACATCTTCAATCTCTCCCTCTCTACTGGCACCTTCCCCTCCCCTCTAAAACATGCCCTGATTACCACCATACTTAACAAGCCATCACTGGATCTCACCAGCCTGAACAACCTAAGACCCATCTCCTTGCTCCCGTTTGCATCAAAACTTTAAGAACGTTTAGTCTACAACCATCTTAGCTCCTTCCTCACTGACAACAACATTCTTGACCCCTTACAGTCTGGCTTTCGGTTGCTACACTCCACTGAAACTACCCAACTAAAGCTCACTAATGACCTACTAACTGCTAAAACCAATGGCCACTACTCCATACTCATACTACTCGGCCTCTCTGCAGCCTTTGATATTGTTGACCATCCCCTCCTCCTTAAAAAAATGCCACTCTCTTGACCTTCAAGACTCTCTGCTCTCTCCTGGCTCTCCTACCTGTCAGAGCGCTCCTTCAGTGTGACCTATAACTCTGTTTCCTCCTCTCCACTTCCTCTTCCGGTTGGGGTACCTCAAGGTTCTGTCCATGGACCCCTTCTCTTCTCCATTTACACCTCCTCCCTTAGTCTGTTAAACTCCCATGGCTTCCAATACCACTTCTATGCTGATGATACACAATTCTATCTCTCTACTCCTCACCTCACTCCTTCAGTCTCCTCTCGCATTACTAACTTACTAACTGACATATCAGCTTGGATGTCACACCACTTCCTCAAACTCAGTCTTTCTAAAACCGAGCTCATAATTTTTCCTCCAGCCCGTGCCCCTCACCCTGACTTCTCCATCAAGATCAATAATGCAACTATCAGTCCCTCTCCTCATGCCAAGGTACTAGGTGTAATCCTGGACTCTGACCTGTCCTTTCCGCCCCAAATCCAATCACTGTCCAAATCGTGCCAACTTCACCTCCGAAACATCTCCATAATATGTACCTTCCTAACCGTTGACACTACTAAGCAACTTATTCACTCCCTTGTTATCGCTCGCCTTGACTATTGTAACGCCCTCCTAATTGGCCTACCTCTCCACAAGCTATCTCCTCTTCAGTCTATCATGAATGCTGCTGCCAGACTCATCCACCTTACCAACCATTCGGTGTCCACCACTCCTCTCTGCCAATCCCTCCACTGGCTTCCCATTTTCAAAAGAATAAAATTCAAAACCTTAACCATGACATACAAAGCCATTTACTATTCAGCCCCAAGCTACATTACCAATCTTATCTCCAAATATCGCCCAAACCATCCTCTTCGCTCCTCCCAAGACCTTCTGCTCTCTATCTCCCTTGTCTCCTCCTCCCATGCTCATCTCCAGGATTTCTCCAGAGCCTCTCCCACCCTCTGGAACTCTCTACCCCAATCTGTATGCCCATCTCTTACTCTGTCCACTTTTAGGAGATCCCTGAAAACTCATCTCTTCAGCAAGGCCAAGGCCAGCTAACAACGGAATCTTCTACTACTCCCCCCATCAGTTCATCCCTCACAATCCCTACCTTTTGTTTCACCAGCCCCCCCCCCCTCTTAGATTGTAAGCTCGCAGGAGCAGGGCCCCTCTAAACCTCTTGTTTTGAATTGTACTGTGCAAACTGTTGGCGCTATGTAAATCCTGTATAATAATAATAATACATTATTGGATATTATTTTCAAAATTAAATTTGCACCACATTCGCAAAGCTTTGGTGGTAATTCCCTTGCAAAGTGCAACTTCACTTCACAAAGGGAACCGTCTATTTTCTTTTAGTAAATCAGCCCCACTGTGTGTAGTGCAAGACATTTTAGTAGATATAGTTCTGTGGGAAAGTCTTTGAATAGTCATCAACACATTGCTTTATTTTATTTATATTTACTTTGATTTATTTTTATTTCATATTAAAATTATGCACATAGAAATTATAAATGGTATCAACTCATTATACACTGCATAGGTGAAATATATAATTGTTTACCGGATAATATCCGGAATTGCACAATAGAGTCACCTTGCAGCCTCACTACAGAGGTGAGATGAGCCTTCTGTGTAGGTGGAGGGTCTGCGCTTGTTGCCTCGAGACGAACAAACATCCGTGACATATGGGCGGCACTTGTTGAAGCTTTGTGTATATAAACCTGATACTTCGCGCCGCTAGGCCACGCCCTCTGTTGAAGTCGGAAGTGACGAAATGCGTCAGGGCGGGGCCTAGCGACATATTGACACTTGATGGTTACCTGCTTGCTGGGGAGGAGGAGGTGTGCGGCTGGATCCTTGGTCATTCGTGGACGCTGACTCCTGGAAGCGGTGACTTATATGACTATATTGTGTGTTATATATAGTGAGATTGTGAGTACATTTTCAAAGGGTTTTAGCCTGTGGGGCATAATAAAACGAAACAGTTTTACGCTATGTACGCTTTGCTTTCCTTATTTACATCTCATGAATGAGGAGGCGTGGTCAGAGTGGATTTGGAGGAGCGGACCGTTAAGGATATATGAAGGAAGCTTAATGCCCTATATACTATCCAGAACTTAGACAGAGGTTCTTTGTTTCTGAAAGTCTACCACTTACCTATATCTGGTAAGTGTGTACCCCAGAGGGGGATTGTTATTTCTCCATGTGGTGCTTGTGTGGTGGTGGAAGGTGCGCTTTTCACTATACAGACATCCATTTCTGAGGATCACACTATGAACTGAACTGTGGGGACATTCATATAGCGCTGCTACAGATTCAATGCACTTTTGCATCTGTTTGTTTGTCAGGTGAAATATATATCCCTGTCAAATTTGAAATACAAGTTTATATAGATGAAATATAATTTTATTTATTTATTGATTAAAATTCATACATAAAATAAATATCAACCAGGCCACAAGATTTGCATAAATGAAATATATATATAATTTAACTAATTCACTGAGATATATGTTCACTGGGGAAATGGGGACACAATATCTATGAAAATTTTATTTCACCTCATATCAGGTTTATTTAATCCATCACCATTAATGATTATCTAATCACACATTATTTATACGCTTTTTCAATTAGGTCTATTTATTTTATTTTATCTAATCCATCACCATTATCACCAATCCTTATTTAATTTTATATTATCCAAAATAATTATTAATTTTCATATACAACCTATATTAAATAGAGATATCCATCCATCATAATTACTACAAAATACAACCTATGGGGAGGCATGTCCGACATCCCTTGCATCCTGCCTACACTGTTTGATTTCATTACATAAAAATAAATAAAAATATTTTCTAATAATTTTCTTTTTCTGAAATCTAACTATTCAGAAACATATCTCAGGTTTTAATACAAAGAAACTTATACCGCTCCAGGTGAGCACATACGCCGCCACCTTGTTGATGCACAGGTGCCGGCTCTGCAATGATGATGGCGGTTACTAGGAAAAGCTGGACGACCGCACTCTGCTTCGAACCCTTAATTTTGATATTTTCAAAATAAAGGTGTTGAAGCAGAGTGCGGCCGTCCAGCTTTTCTTTGTAACCGCTATCACAGGTTTTGTCTTCTAGAAAGAACTAAAAGAACCCCCTGAAGAAGACCAGGATTTACTGTATGGTCGAAACGCGTTGGACCACCTTACTGGCTGATCATTGTACTGTATAGTATACTGATTATAATTTTGTTAAACAATGTTTGAATTCTGATGTACAATGGCAAAATTGTATTTTTATAGATGACCAGAGCTCTTTTTTTTAACTACATTCATATATCTTATCTTTTTTGACACAAATAAAAGCTTTTAATAAAAATAAACAAATCCCTAATTAATCAATTTGCTGCCTGAAAGCCCCTAGGGGGAACATTCTCAACTGACACATTGCTGAATTCTATCCTGTACCCTCCTACTTAAGAAAACTGTTTACACTCCTCTCCATCTCCCCAGTGCCTGAAGCATGTTAGGCACACAACAATTTGCAATGTAATAGAAATGACTTTGTACATTTTAAAACGTTTTTATATTGAAAAAAGTCCACGGATCCCATCACCATGTATATTACTAGTTATCCCTTAGCAAGACCCTTTTATCCTTGATGAGAAGTCCAGCCCAAGTGCATGTATCCATATACAGTGCATCCAGAAAGTATTCACAGAGCTTCACTTTTTCCACATTTTGTTATGTTACAGCCTTATTCCAAAATTGATTAAATTCATTATTTTCCTCAAAATTCTACAAATACCCCATTTCCCTCGATCCTCATTAGTCTCCCGTTCTTGCCACTGAAAAACATCCCCATAGCATGATGCTGCCACCACCATGCTTCACTGTAGGGATGGTATTGGCCAGGTGATGAGCAGTACCTGGTTTCCTCCAGACATGATGGTTGCCTCTCAGGCCAAAGAGTTAAATTTTTGTTTCATCAGACCGGAGAATTTTGTTTCTCATGGTCTGAGAGTGTTTTGGCAAACTTCAGATGGGCTGTCATGGACCTTTTCATGAGGCGTGGCCTCTGTCTGGCCACTCTACCATACAGTACTGATTGGTGGAGTGCTGAAGAGATGGTTGTTCTTCTGGAAGGTTCTACTCTCTCTACAGAGAAACTCTGGAGCTCTGTCAGAGTGACCATCGGGTTCTTGGTCACCTCCCTGACTAAGGCCCTTCTCCCCCCGATCGCTCAGTTTGGCCGGGCGGCCCGCTCTAGGAAGAGTCCTGGTGGTTACAAACTTGGAGGCCACTGTGCTCGTTGGGACCTTCAATCATGCAGAAATGTTTCTGTGCCTCCATACAACCCTGTCTCGCAGGTCTACAGACAATTCCTTGGACTTTGTGGCTTGGTTTGTGCTCTGACATGCACTATTAACTGTGGGACCTTATCTAGACAGGTGTGTGCCTTTCCAAATCATGTCCAATCAACTGACTTTCGCACAGGTGGATTCCAATTAAGTTGTAGAAACATCTCAAGGATGATCAGTGGAAATAGGATGCCACTGAGCTCAATGTTGAGTGTCATGGCAAAGGCTGTGAATACTTATGTACATGGAATTTTTTCGTGTTTTTATTTTTAATACATTTTGAAAATATTTCAAATAAACTTCTTTCACGTTGTCATTATGGGGGATTTTTTGTAGAATTTTGAGGAATATAATGAATTTAATCCATTTTGGAATAAGGCTGTAACATAAAATGTGGAAAAAGTGAAGCGCTGTGAATACTTTCCGGATGCACTGTCGATTTGATAGAGATAGGTTTAAATAGTTTTGCTTTGTAGTAGATATCTCTATCATATAGACAATCTGAGCTCAGATAGTGAACATTTGTTGTCTGATATTAAGCTATACAACATTCGGTGGATAGCTTAATATAAGTAAATGTCTCCAACAAAGCGACTTATCATAACTTGAAGATGCATCTGTGGTGGGTATTTGCACATCCCCTTAGCTGGTAATGGCTTCTGCAAGAATTACATTGTAGATACTGAACATCATATAAGAACTTTAACCACTTCAGCCCCTGAAGAATTTGCCCCTTCCTGACCAGAGCACTTTTTGCGATTCAGCACTGCGTCGTTTTAACTGACAATTGCGCGGTCGTGTGACGTTGCACCCAAACAAAATTGACGTCCTTTTTTTCCCTACAAATAGAGCTTTCTTCTGGTGGTATTTGATCATCTCTGCGTCACTTCTGATCACCGCTATAAACAAAGAGCGACAATATTGAAGAAAAAAGAAAACAATATTTTTTGCTATAATACATATCCAAAAAAAAAATAGAAAAAAAACAAATTTATTCATCAGTTTTGGCCAAAATATATTCTTCTACGTATTTGTGGTAAAAAAAATTGCAATCTGCATTTATTGATTGGTTTGCGCAAAAGTTGCCTCATTTACAAACCATGAGAATTAATTTATGGCATTTTTACTTTTTTTTTTTTTTTTTTACTGGTAATGGCGGCGATCTGCGATTTTTATCGAGACTGTGGTATTGCAGTGGACATGTCGGACATTTTTGACACTTTTTTGGGACCATCGACATTTATACAGTGATTAGAAATTTAAATAGCCACTGATTACTGTGTAAATGTCATTGGCAGGGAAGGAGTTAACCTGCAGGGGGCAATAAAGGGGTTAACTGTGTTCCCTAGGCGTGTTCTAACTGTGTGGGGGTGGGGCTGGCAGGGGCATAACAGATCTAACTGATCCCGAGTACAGGGATCAGTAGATCTGTGTTATGTCCCCTGTCAGAGCGGGGAACTGCCGTGTCAACATTGGTGGTTCCCCGCTTTTCTTCTATTGTAAGCAATCGCGGGTTGATGGCGGACATCGAGTCCGCCCTACCCGCAGCCACACTCCTGGAGCTCGCGACGCTTATAGACGGCAATTCGTGTTGTGCTGCCACATTGCAGCAGTAAATGTATGCAACGCGGTCCAGAAGTGGTTAAAGAATTTCAGAAGTTGGAAAGAACGAGATCCTACAATACAATCATTGTCCTTATGTGTGGCATCCTGTAAAGACATTCATATGTCGAAAGTATCCAAGGAATATTTCTATTGACAAATATGCATCACAGTGACATCATAAAAAAAAAAATCAAACATTTCCGCATAAATATTGCTTTCTCCTATCGTTCACTGACAGACGCAGCTCTCCATTACGTGTGGGGTTTATGCTGGTCTCACTAGGAGTTAACTAGGCAGGGAAAAGGAACAGCTGGCCCATCCCATGGGGCCGTCGTCCTCTCTTCCCACATAAACGCCCTCCATAGAATAGCTCTCCAGTCTAAATGCCTAGTTTGCAAGTTGACCTGGCTTCCCTTTAGGGGAATTGCGGTCCTGTTTGTGACCATTCTTTTTATTTTATTTTATTTTCTTGTCTTCTATCAAGATTGATCTGCTATCAAGAAGCCGGTCGAGGCATGGAGAGTCCATGGGCTCTGTACTTTCCCCGATCTGGCCGACTGATGCGAGCCAGTCCCGCAGTATGGGGACCCGCCGCATAGTGCCTGTTCCGTGCGGGTGGCCTGGGGTGATCCCCACCTACGCCCAGCCCAGATGCGATTCAGTAGGGCGAATTCTGGCCTGCAGCGTGCCGTCCAGGCAGGGGCGGAAAGTCTGCGACTGGGTGGCTACCCATGGCGCTCGCGGTGTGGTGAGTGAGCGTTCCGCCCTTCCCCCCTTTTCAGGGGCGGAGGGGGGACTGACGAAAAAAAAAATTATTTTTTGTCTGGGTAGCCGCCGGCAGGGGCGCGTGGAGCTCCTGCCCCCCTTCACACCCCGCACCCCGTCCGTCTGCGCTGTAATTTTTGCCGCCATTTTGCGGCGGACCACCGCCATTTTGCCGTAGCCACAGACATATCTGGCCTATGGGGCTTTCCCTCTAGCGCTCAGAGTGGCCGTTTGCGGTACTGCAAGTCTCTGTACAGGGGGTTTCGGCCTCTAGTGTATAACGGCGGCCATTTTGACCACATGTCTCTGCAAAAAACGCGTGTACAGCGTTTTCCCTTCTCTGTGGAGCGGTGGTGATCGGACAGCGCGGCTCTTCTGACGGTCATCTGGGGCTACTAGCAGCACAAAAACAGCAAGTAACAGCTGGGCTCCCCTGTGGGTGCTGGTGGCGGTGGGTGCAGCCCTCCTGGGTTCCCTGGTGCACTGTGGGGTGGTGGTGTGCGGCAGTGTGGGGGTGCCTCATCCTCTTTAGTACCACGGTGTGTCACTGAGAGGGGTTTGGGGGCAAAAGCAATGGCAGATTACTCTGCTGAACCTGCTGAGGAGGCATCAGCGGCGGCGCAATCTGCGCAAGGGGCTTTTTTGGACCAGCTACGGGCGGTCTTTAGTGAATTTCTTCCCCGGGCGTAGGTCGCTCAACAGGCCTCCAAGAAGCGCCCCCTTCCCCCCCTTATTCATCGGGGGAGGATTCGGATCCGGAAGTGGCCTCTGGTCTCAGGGACCCCAGTGGACCTATCTGATGGGGAACTGGGCCCATCGGACGGTGAAGAGGATCAAGGGGTGGCGGCTGCGCGCGAAAAAGCGTTGGTCGCCGCCATTATCACTGGCATTCGCACTATGCTGCGATTGAGCCAGGATGGTGAATCGCAGACTTCTGCGTATGTGTGTGGGTCCTCTAGGGCCCCCAAGGCTTACCCCTACGATCAATTTTTTGATCGTTTTCTTTACCATGAATGGCAACCGCAGCTTTCCATTTCGCTGTCAAAACGTTTCGCTGCTCGCTATCCCTTTGAGGAAAGCTTTTTGAAAAAATGGGAATCGCCTGTGGTGGACCCACCGATAGCCCGCCTTAGTAAGGCGACGACTATTCCTCTGGAAGGGTCTCCTTCTTTCAAGGACCCCGCTGATAGAAAAACAGAGGCGCTTTTAAAATCGCTTTTCCTGGTGCAGGTTCTGCTGTGCGGCCAGCCCTGGCGTCCGCCATGGCGGTTCAACATCTGTCTGAGCGTATGGCGGAGCTTAAGTCCGACCTGGAATGTGGCCGCCTGATGGATGCTCTGCAGAGGGCTGAGTTTTTGCTTCAAGGGTTCAAGTACCTTTGTGATGCGGCCGTTGATTTACTGCCGATGTTATCCAGGATAGCGATTTTTGCCATTATCCTCAGAAGGATACTCTGGTTGCGTTCTTGGTCTGGCGACCATGCTTCCAAAAAATGTCTTGCTGACCTCCCTTTTCAGGGTGGACGTCTATTTGGTCCACGTTTGGATGAGATCATAAAAGATTTTACGGGAGGTAAGAGTACTTTTCTTCCGGAGCCCCGGAGGCCCGAGTTTCGCCGTAGACAGGGGCCCCCTCCCTCAGGTCAGAAAAGGTTTTTCTCCTTACGTTCACTGACAGACGCAGCTTCTTCATTAACTTCATGGGGGGGTTTTATGTTCGTCCAACTAGGAGTTAACTAGGCAGGGAAAAGATCAGCTGGCCCCTCCCTTGGGGGCCGTCCTCTCTTCCTACATAAAATCCGCTCACAGCATAGCTCTCCAGTTTCAATGCCTAGTTCGCAAGGAGTTGACCTGGCTTCCCCATAGGGAACTGCGGTCCTGAGATGACCATTTTCTTTTTTATTTTTACTTTATTGATCCGTAACTTTGACCTCTCGATACGACACTCGCCTAAAATACATCCTTCTCTCCTGCCGGGGGTTCCCTCCCCGGTCGACTAGAAAAGGGACGGATCAATTGAGGATCAACCTGCTTGTATTTTGGGGGGGTACTTCAATTACTTCTTCGACGCAGACAGTCACTTGCATTCCTCTTTTTGGAAAAGACTGGACTCCCTCCCCCGGGGACAGATGCCGCTTTGAGCCCGGAGGCCCCGAGGCCTTCTTTTCATGAGAATGGAGGGCATTTTAGAAAATACTAGAGTAGGTTTGCACCTGGTTTATCTGCAG
>BLSH010525229.1:629913-643086 GCA_018402905.1 Glandirana rugosa | reverse complement strand
TCACTGACAGACGCAGCACCCACCCCTCTGAGCTCTGTTTTGGTACGGCTTGTGTACGAACTGGAGAGCTATGCTGTGAGGGGATTTTATGTAGGAAGAGAGGACGGCCCCCAAGGGAGGGGCCAGCTGATCTTTTCCCTGCCTAGTTAACTCCTAGTTGGACGAACATAAAACCCCCCCATGAAGTTAATGAAGAAGCTGCGTCTGTCAGTGAACTCGGAGAAAAGGATTTTACGGTAAGTTTTAATAAAATCCCTTTTTCGCACCCCGAGCGCAACAGGTAAGGGGACCCTTCCCGGTAAGGTCGCTGCAGGGGCCGGTAAGCGGCAGTGGCAGCGCAAAACCGAAAAGGCGGAAGACAAGCTCTCCTCAGCCTAATGGGTTGCCCCCACCCGGTTTTCGGGTGGGGGGACGTCTTCTGGGGTTCGCAGACCGGTGGCTGGCTCACATTCCCGATCTTTGGGTCCGGGAAGTGGTGTCCGCCGGGTACAGGATAGAGTTCAACACTCCCCCAGACAGGTTCTTCCCATCAAACTTAGGGCTCCCGCAGGATCGCCGGGAGGCCCTTTTCGGGGCTGTTCAAGCTGTTTCAAACCAGGGAGTGCTTGTGCCAGTGCCTCCAGAAGAGAGGTTTCTACTCGAATCTGTTTGTGGTCCCCAAAAAGGGGGGGGGGGGGGTTCGGCCAGTACTGGACCTAAAGGCCCTGAACCGGTATGTCAGGGCGCGGAAGTTCCGGATGGAATCTATCCGCTTGGTCGTGGCAGCCCTCCATCAGGGGGAGTTTCTGGCATCCCTGGACATCAGGGATGCGTACCTCCCATGTACCCATTTGTCAACGGCATCAGCGCTTCCTGCGCTTTGCAGTGGGAGACCTCCATTTTCAATTCGTGGCACTCCCCTTCGGTCTGGCCTCAGCACCCCGAGTTTTCACAAAACTGCTAGCCCCGGTGTTGGCATTGCTGCGACAGAGAGGCATTGCGGTGGTAGCCTACCTAGACGACCTGCTCCTGCGAGCGGAGTCTGCCTCGGCTCTGGAGGAAAATGTGAGGATCACAATGACCTCGCTGCAGGATTTCGGCTGGTTACTCAACCTGCAGAAGTCGTCGGTGTCACCAACCAGTCGCCTGGAGTACCTGAGTCTGATTTTGGACACAGTGCAGGCGAAGGTGTTCCTCCCCCCGGCCAAGCTGCTGTCTGCAGTCGGCAGTGCGAACCCTTCTGTCGCACCGTCGGTCTTTATTACAATTCTGTATGCGGGTGCTGGGGCTCATGGGCTCGTCTTTCGAGACAATACCATACGCCCAGAGTCGCACTCCTCTCCTTCAGCAAACAATTCTGGCTCGGTGGGACAGGTCACCTCGACCCTCTTCTGATTCGTCTGAGCTCACAGTCCAGGGTGTCTCTGACCTGGTGGCTTCGGGACTCAGCCCTGACTGGGGAAGTAATTTTTTGCCCCTCCAGTGGGTGATCATCAACACGGATGCCAGTCTTTCAGGCTGGGGAGGGATCCAAGGACAGCTGTCTGCCCAGGGCCGTTGGTTGGCACAGGAGGCTCGCCTCCCCATCAATGTACTGGAACTGAGAGCAATCAGATTGTGCCTATCTCACTGGACAGTGAGATTGCAGGACCGTCTGGTCCGAATTCAGTCGGACAATGCCACAGCAGTGGCGTATGTGAACCATCAGGGTGGCACAAGAAGTCCAGCAGCTGCGGCGGAGGCAGCTCTGAAACTGTGTTGGGCGGAACGTCACGTTCCGGCAATCTCCGCCATTTACATTCCAGATGTGGAGAACTGGCAGGCGGATTTTCTCAGTCGCCAGACGCTGGACCAGGGAGAGTGGTCCCTCCACCCGGAGGTGTTAAACCAGATTTGCCGCAGATGGAGGACACCGGACGTGGATCTCAGGGGAGTCGCTGTGATTCCTACATTGTTGAAGGCTCGCAAGTGTACTTCAAGCAAGATTTACCACCGCACCTGGAAGGCTTATATAGCTTGGTGCGAGGCGGAGGGTCATAACCCTCACTCTTATGTGGTATCCAGGGTCCTAACTTTTTTGCAGCAGGGCCTGAACAAAAAACTGGCTTTGAATACTCTTAAGGGCCAGATTTCGGCTCTGGCAGTTCTTTTCCAGAGACCTTTGGCTTCGCACTCGATTCATACCTTTGTTCAAGGTGTGCGACATGTGACGCCTCGGGTGAAGATTCCATTGGCTCCTTGGGATCTGAATTTGGTGCTTTCTGTACTTCAGAAACCGCCTTATGAGAAAATAAGGGAGATTTCCTTACTACTCTCGCAGAAGGTGGCTTTCTTAGTAGCCATCACCTCCGCCAGACGGGTGTCTGAATTAGCAGCACTCTCCCTACTTAGTCCTGCATAAGGATAAGGCGGTCTTGCGACCCTCACCTTCCTTTCTTCTGAAAGTGGTTTCTTCCTTTCACATTATTAAAGATATTGTTCTTCCTTCATTGTGCCCTCGTCCATCGCACCCAAAAGAAATTTGAGTTACATGCCTTGGACGTAGTGAGGGCCTTAAGGGTGTATTTGTCTGCTACAGCTTCTTTTCGAAAAGCTGATGCTCTGTGCTGCCTGAGGGTCCGCGCAAAGGTTTGGCAGCCTCGTCGGCTACAATCTCTCATTGGATCAGACAGACCGTGACCCATGCATATTCTGTTTTGGGCAAGGTTCCCCCTTTTCCGGTCACGGCTCATTCTACCCGGGCTGTTAGCACTTCCTGGGCTTTTAGACACCAGGCCTCGGTGTCACAGGTGTGCAAGGCGGCCACTTGGGCCTCGGTTCACACTTTCACTAAGTTTTATAAAGTTGATGTGTTAGCATCTTCGGATGGTGCTTTTGGCCGCAAAGTTTTGCAGGTGGCAGTGTAGGCGCATCTGGCGCCTCCTTAGAGGTTCTGTTTGGTACTGTTGTTAGCGTTTGCCCACCCCTCTTTTTGACACAGCTTGGGGACATCCCCACATGTAATGGAGAGCTGCGTCTGTCAGTGAACGATAGGAGAAAAAGGGATTTTATTAAAACTTACCGTAAAATCCTTTTCTCAGAGTTCACTGACAGAAGCAGCACCCACCACTCTGTGCTCTGTTCTTGTACGGCTTGTGTACGAACTGGTGAGCTATTCTATGGAGGGGGTTTTTGTGGGAAGAGAAGGCAGCCCCATGGGAAGGGCCAGCTGTTTCTTTTGGGCCAGCTGTTTCTTTTCCCTGCCTAGTTAACTCCTAGTGAGACCAGCATAAACCCCACACGTAATGGAGAGCTGCGTCTGTCAGTGAACTCAGAGAAAAGGATTTTACGTTAAGTTTTAATAAAATCCCTTTTTCCAGTTTTCCACACATACAGTTGTGCTCATAAGTTTACATACCCTGGCAGAATTTATGATTTCTTGGCCATTTATCAGAGAATATGAATGAGAACACAAAAACGTTTCTTTCACTAATGGTTAGTGTTTGGCTGAAGCCATTTATTATCAGTCAACTGTGTTTACTCTTTTTAAATCATAATGACAACAGAACCTACCCAAATGACCCTGATCAAAAGTTTACATACCCTGGTGATTTTGGCCTGATAACATGCACACAAGTTGACACAAAGGGGTTTGAATTGCTATTAAAGGTAACCATCCTCACTTGTGATCTGTTTGCTTGTAATTAGTGTGTGTGTATAAAAGGTCAATGAGTTTCTGAAGTCTTGACAGATCCTTGCATCTTTCATCCAGTGCTGCACTGACGTTTCTGGATTCTGAGTCATGGGGAAAGCAAAAGAATTGTCAAAGGATCTGCGGGAAAAAGTAGTTGAACTTTATAAAACCGGAAAGGGATATATAAAAATATCCAAGGAATTGAGAATGCCAATCAGCAGTGTTCAAGCTCTAATCAAGAAGTGGAAAATGAGGGGTCCTGTTGAAACCAAGCCACGGTCAGGTAGATCAACTAAAATTTCAGCCACAAGTGCCAGGAAAATTGTTCGGGATGCAAAGAAAAACCCACAAATAACTTCAGGTGAAATACAGGACTCTCTGAAAATATGTGGTGTGGCTGTTTCAAGCAGCACAATAAGGAGGCACTTGAAGAAAGATGGGCTGCATGGTCGAGTCGCCAGAAGAAAGCCATTATTACGCAAATGCCACAAAGTATCCCACTTTACAATACACCAAACAGCACAGAGACAAGCCTCAAACCTTCTGGCACAAAGTCATTTGGAGTGATGAGACCAAAATTTAGCTTTTTGGCCACAACCATAAATGTTACATTTGGAGAGGAGTCGTCAAGGCCTGTGAAACACGGAGGTGGATTGCTGATGTTTTGGGGATGTGGGAGCTACAAAGGCACAGGAAATTTGGTCAAAATTGATGGCAAGATGGATGCAGTATGTTATCAAAAAATACTGGAGGGACATTTGCATTCATCAGCTAGGAAGCTGTGCATAGGACGTACTTGGACATTCCAAAATGACAACGATCCAAAACACAAGCCCAAGTCGACCTGTCATTGGCTACAACACAATAAAGTGAAGGTTCTGGAGTGGCCATCTCAGTCTCCTGACCTCAATATTGTTGAGCCACTCTGGGGAGATCTCAAACGTGCAGTTCCTGCAAGACAGCCCAAGAATTTCCAGGAACTGGAGGCTTTTTGCCAGGAGGAATGGACAGCTTTACCATATGAGAGGGTAAAGAGCCTCATCGACAAATACCACAAAAGACTTCAAGCTGTCATTGATGTTAAAGGGGACTATACACAATATTAAAAACTGGGGTATGTAAACTTTTGATCAGGGTCATTTTGGTAGTTTCTGTTGTCATTATGATTTAAAAAGAGCAAACACGGTTGATTGATAACAAATTACTTCAGCCAAACACCAACCATGAGTGAAAGAAATGTTTTTGTGTTCTCATTCATATTCTCTGAAAAATGGCCAAGAAATCATAAATTCTGCCGGGATATGTAAACTTATGAGCATAACTGTATACTATATTGTCAAAAGTATTGGGACTCATACCTTTACACGCACATGAACTTTAATGGCATCCCAGTCTTAGTCCGAAGGGTTCAGTATTGAGTTGGTCCACCCTTTGCAGCTATAACAGCTTTACCTCTTTTGGGAAGGCTTTCCACAAGGTTTAGGAGCGTGTCTATGGGAATGTTTGACTATTTTTCTAGAAGTGAATTTGTGAGGTCAGGCACTGATGTTGGACGAGAAGGCCTGGTTTGCAGTCTCTCAATTCATCCCAAAGGTGTTTTATCGAGTTGAGGTCAGGACTTTGTGCAGGCCAGTCCAGTTCCTCCACTCCAAACTCGCTCATACATGTCTCTATGGACCTTGCTTTGTGCAGTGGTGGGCAGTCATGTTGAAACAGGAAGGGGCCATCCCCAAACTGTTCCCACAAAGTTGGGAGCATGAAATTGTCCACAATGTCTAGGTATGCTGGCGCTTTAAGAGTTCCTTCCACTGGAACGAAGGGGCCAAGCCCAACCCCTGAAAAACAACCACATACCATAATCCTCCCTCCACCAAATGATTTGGACCAGTGCACAAAGCAAGGTCCATAAAGACATGACTGAGCGAGTTTGGGGGGAGGAACTTGACTGGCCTGCACAAAGTCCTGACCTCAACCCAATAGAACACCTTTGGGATGAATTAGAGCGGAGACTGTGAGCCAGGCCTTCTCGTCGAATATCAGTGCCTGTCCTGACATATGCACTTCTGGAAGAATGGTTAAACATTCCCATAGACACTCCTAAACCTTGTGGACCGCCTTCCCAGAAGAGTTGAAGCTGTTATTGCTGCAAAGGGTGGGACAACTCAGTATTGAACCCTACAGACTTTGGGATGCCATTAAAGTTCATGTGGGTGTAAATGCAGTCACCCCAATACTTTTGGCAATATAGTGTGTGGGTATAGACAAGAAAGGGCTTTCCACAATGAATATCTAACCAGTAATATAATTCACACAAATCTGAAAATGATGTAGTCCAACTGGCTCCAAAGCCGTGCAGAAGAGGCGTTTTGCAGTAATGGTGTTTTCAGAGGGGCTTATACTGTAAATTAGGAGTTAACACCCTGGGAGGGTGAAAAGCTCAGCTGTCACAGTCAGGGGTCAGGCTCAGAGACCAGTAGCTTTAGCAGTAGAGAGGTTCCCACTGACCAGCAGGATATGTATACAAGTGGGTCACCCTGGAAGATGATTTGGGCTCACCCAAGGTGCGAGGCCTAGGTAATAACCAGTATTCATCAGAGCTCCTGATGGTGGAGATGAGGTTTGCTGCATGTTAGTACCAGGTTGTGGTCCTCAGGATCATCCAACCAGGAGATGAGCAAGTCAGGGGCCAGGAGCAGATATTGCAAGAGGGATCAAGCAGAAATGTAGTCAGTAAACATGCCAAATATTGGTAACAAATGGTTGCAGATTGGGATCAAGCAGAAGCATAATCGTGGAGCAAGGCAAAGGTCGGAAACGAGTGGTAGCAAAGATATGGACGGCAGCAGGAGTTACAAGAGTGATATATTGGCTGGAAAGAGCACAATAATCTGGCAAACAGGAAGTGAAAAGGCGTGACTTAAATAGGAAGTACATGGGAGGAGAAAAGAGTTCAAGGTTCACCAGAAACAAGGTTCAAGGCAAGATTGCCCCAGGAATTGTCCAGGAAGCTGTGCAGCATCTCAAATGGCTCAGCAAGAAGAGATACTGCAAGACACGGCAGAGGTTGCAAGTTCATATCTGGGTCCTGACATCATCTCTCCCATGGCTTTTATTCCTAGCATATTGGATATTTTCTACCAGCGGATTGTATGGATAATAGATTGCCTGTTTGAACCAATCATATTGTGCCTAAGAGATACAGTTATATTGGTCCTTGGTACAACCTTTCCATGGCTGCAGGTCCATCAGACCATATCGCTACAGGGGGTCATTATGAAAAAAAGAAATACAGCTTAGGTATCAATATAACTATCTTTTAGGCATAATGGGGTTGGCTTAAAGAGGCAATCCAACATTTATAATATCCAGTGGTAGAAAACAATGAGTAGTCCAAATGGCTCCAAGATAAGGTCATGTAGGAGACCTAACACTGTATAACTGATGCGTTTTGCATCATAATGTTATCAGAGGGGCATATCACGACTCCATTAAACTAGGAGAAAACACCCTAGGAAGGTTAACAACACGGCTCTCACAGACTTTTCATTCCTAGTTTATTGGACATTTTCTAACAGAGGATATTGTGGATCTTGAATTGCCTCTTTGAACCAATCCCATTGTGTCTAAGAGATATTTCTTTCCATGGCTGCAGTTGCATCAGATGCTTCTGCTACAGAGCGTCATTACGAAAGAAAGAAAGAAATACCATCCACATACCGATATCACTGTATAATCTCTTAGGCACAAAACGGTTGACTCAAGGAGGCAATCCTCCATCCATAATATCGACTGGTAGTAATGTCCAATGAACTATGATTTACAATTCCAAGTCGTTCACTCTCTCAGGATTTTTTTTATTCCCAAATTTATTTGATCCGTGATACACCCTTTTGATAGCACTATTACTGCAAATGACATCATTTACATGTTGTTGGCTCTCTTGCACGGCCTTGTTTTGGAGCCACATAGATAACTCACCATTCTCTACCAGTGGATATTATAGAGAGCGGATTGCCTCTTTAAGCCAATTCTATTGTTCCTAAGAGATACAAAATATTGAAACCCCGACAGTCTCATCTCTCTGTCCTGATGGCTCTCTGTAGCTGGAGTATCTGACAGAACATTCGGCATGGATGGCATCATATGGTGAGACTGTTCATTTTATTCAGATCACATAATGGGCTTCTATGCTCACGCAGTGTGGTTCCATCTCTTGAAAAGCAATACAAATATAAAAGTATATACCATATGGTGAACTGGAAGTTGTGGACTTTTTCTTAATATAAAAGATTTATTGATCTACCAAAATGGTGGACACTATATACTTCTCGCTGAACAGGCCTGAGCAGATATTTCCTTATATTATACATATGGTGATTGTGATTTGGTGATGACATGTGCCTTAGGCCAGTGTTATTCAACTCCAGTCCTCAAGGCACACCAACAGGTCATGTTTTCAGGATTTCCATGAGTTTGCACAGGTGATTTGATCAGTTTCACTGCCTTAGTAATTACCACAGCTGTTTCATCTGAGGGAAATCCTGAAAACATGACCTGATGGTGTGCCTTGAGGACTGGAGTTGAAAAACACTGCCTTAGGCAATAAGAATTCTTGCAAATGAATAAAAGATTGATATTTACTACTTGTTTCTGATAGATCTTTTCTTCCTTCTTCGATTCTTCCTTCTCTCCCTCATTCCTTAACTACTTCCCTTTCCTCTTATCTAAGGCCCCTTTAACACTTGTGCAACCCAATTTTACCACGTTTTTTCTGCGATTTTACCGCGATTTCGGATCAGTACGACTTTTGTCCGACTTTGTTGCAACTTTGGCACAATGAAAACATATTACAAAGTCATACAGAAATAGTACAGAAATCAAATCTATATTATTCAGGTGCGATTTGCATGCGACTTTGAGGGTTTAACATTGAAGTCTATGGACTTCAAGTTGCATCAAAGTTGGGCCAAAGTAATGCAGGGACTACTTTGAAGTCGGCGTGACTTGAAGTCGTACAGATATGAATGGTACTCATTGGAAATAATGGGGAACGACTTGTCATCCGACTTTGCAGTGCCAAGTCGCAGGACATGTCTCATAAGTGTGAAAGGGACCTAAATGACATTTCCTTTCTTCCTCTTTTACTCGCTTCCTTCCTTTCTTCCCTTGTTCCCCTTTTGTATTTTCTTATTTCCTTCCTCCCTTTACACCTGTCTTACTTTGCTTTTTCTTCCTTTCCTTGCTTCCTTCATATCTTCCTCCCCTTTCCCCCCTTATTTCTACTCTTTCCCTGTTCCTTTCTTCCCCCTCTCGAGTTTTTCCCTCCTTCCTTTCTTTTCCTTTCCTTTCCTTGCCTTTCCTTTTTCCTTTCCTTGCCTTTTCTTTCCTTTACTTTCCTTTCCTTGCCTTTTTCCTTTCCTTTCCGAATTTCCTTTCTTTCCTTCTTTTCCTCCTGTCTTCCTTTCCTTCCATCTTTTGTTCCTTCTTTTACACACTTTTTCCTCCCTTCTTTCTACTCTTCCTACAATCCTATTTTCCTCTCTCTGTTCTTCCCTTCCTTTTCTTTTTCTTACCTTCCCACTTTTCTTCCTTCCGTCCTTCTTCCTTATTTCCCTCCTCCTTCCTTCCCTCCTCTCTTCCCTTATTATTTCCTTTCCCTGTCTTCTAGGTGATATTTAAAGAAGGTCCTTCTTTTTTCTTCTTCTTCTTGCATTCTTTTCCTTCCTTCCTTCCTCACAGACTGATGTGACTATTTCTTCAGATAGTATAGATTAGTTTCTCTCTCTCTCTCTCTCCAGTGAATGTTTACTGCTGATAATTTATATAATTTTTTGCATTAATGAGGCTCCTTCTGAGTATATTAAAGAGCCTTTGTTTGGCATTTCAAATGATTAGTGATTGCCATTAACAGCCAGAATAATGTGTTATATGTTTTTTTATCTCTAATTAGTGAGCATAAAAGGAAGAAATAATTGTTCACCTTCTCCTCAGCCTGACAACAGGACTCTTCTATACACATCTGTGAGGCTCCAGTACTGTTCTGTAATGATCTGTCAGTGTGTGGATGGACTGTGCAATGTACCGTAACCTCAGATACTTATTCCGTTCCTTATCTCATGTTCTCCAATTACTTTCCCCTGTTTTCCCAGAGAGCATTGGGACATAGTGGGCATAAGAATACAGACACTGGCCTGCAGATTAATGCCTCTTCAGCCAATCCCTGGTCAGTATGGTGAGTAACCAGCAGGGGGCTGTGAGGTGTATAAATGGGTTGAAACCCAGAACAAAAGTCACTTGTTCCTGGGGCAGTAAGACCCAGCCTGGGCTGTGTGACATCTCTGGGAGTTCACTTGCAGCTTAAAGGAGAAGTACAGCTAAAGCTAGTTTGGCTGTACTTCTCCTGGGGACCACAGGACTGTAGTTTGCCCTGCTCTCCTGTGACCTGTTTTCAGAAGACAGCGGGCTGAAGTCCGCTGTCTGCTCATGTCACAGAGCCGGACCAAGCTGGGGAAAGATCACAACCATATGGTCGGGATTCCCCCACATGCCTGGACCGGCACCCGGCTCAGCATCTGAGCCTGAGCCGGCCGGTCCCACCCCCTCCACAGCCCAGCGCTCCAAGGAGCACAGGGTGGGGGGGCAGAGCAGAGAACTGATTCCTTTTCACAAGCACCGCCACACACCCGTCATCTCTCCTCTCTTGCTTACTCTCCTCAACCCCTACTTCAGGGAGCCCTGAGGGATCGGTGGTGTATGATTGCTCGGTTCTCAGTGTTAGAGCCGGTGGGGGACAGATGCAGCATCCACCTAGGTAAGTATGAATCTGAAAAAAAGCTCAAACCCATACAGTACTAATCTTTTAAAAAAAAATCCTTTATGGGGTCCCAGCTTTTGCTTTTCGGTGGGGGACCTCTGGCCTAGCCTCCTGAAGGTTGCAGAGAGCTCTTTTTAGGATCCAGGGTACCAGCAACCCAAGTACAAGGACTGACTGATACTACATGCAGCTACACAGTATTCTGCAAACAGTGAGTATCAGCCTAGGGGCTTTGTTTGGCATCTTATGGTGTCCTTTTGTCCATTCAGGGCTGTATTCCTGCTGAGGATTGCCTTTTTTTTTTTTTTTACTGTTGTAAACTTCAAAGTGATGCTTTCACCCTGAAGTATTAGTGCAGAGTTAATTTCCTCATTTGCGAGATCTTCGGTTATTGGATTATCCCTAGGCTCACCCTCACCCTATCCAAGTTAATTTCCAAAAAAAAGACGACACGCACAGCCTGTTTTCTGAGTGATTGGATAATGCCGTGTGCCTGACTGCTATGTGCTTATAAGGGAATGGAACCTGGGATCAAACATCCAGACCGATCCTGCCTGTGCAAAACACACTTGTTGGTCCTTCCTCAATACCAGGGAGCTCCTAATAGCCCTGCAAGGCTCTCGTGAACATCAGAACACCTTCCCCATGTCAGTGGTTGTCAACCACTGCATGTATATATAGCCAAAACGTATTTTTTTTTTTAATTTTAGATAGAGTAGATAAGGGTTAGAACCCCTGTCCGTTTACCTTTTGCTGTCTATGTCTCATTAAGAAAATGTCTCTTCGCTTCCTGTTCCAAGCATTTGATTTGTGGTTGCAGCATGACCCAATAGACTTGAATTGCTTAGTTTCCCTTCCCTTCTCATTATCCTTGTTGTAGAATATTGGGACATGCAGTGCTATCTATACTGAGTTTTTTTACAGGATAATGGGACATGGTGTACTATTCCTACTGAGTATTGTTATGGGACATGGTGTACTATTCTTACTGAGCATTGTTATAGGACATGGTGTACTATTCCTACTGAGTATTGTTACAGGACAATGGGACATGCTGTGCTATCCATACTGAGCATTGTTACAGGACAATGGGACATGGTGTACTATTCCTACTGAGTATTGTTACAGGACAATGGGACATGCTGTGCAATCCATACTGAGTATTGTTACAGGACAATGGGACATGCTGTGCTATCCATACTGAGTATTGGTACAGGACAATGGAACATGCTGTACTATCCATACTGAGTATTGTTACAGGACAATGGGACATGCTGTACTATCCATACTGAGTATTGTTACAGGACAATGGGACATGCTGTGCAATCCATACTGAGTATTGTTACAGGACAATGGGACATGGTGTACTATCCATACTGAGTATTGTTACAGGACAATGGGACATGGTGTACTATTCCTACTGAGTATTGTTACAGGACAATGGGACATGCTGTGTTATCCATACTGAGTATTGTTACAGGACAATGGGACATGCTGTGCTATCCATACTAAGTATTGTTACAGGACAATGGGACATGGTGTACTATTCTTACTGAGTATTGTTACAGGACAACGGGACATGGTGTACTATTCCTACTGAGTATTGTTACAGGACAATGGGACATGGTGTACTATTCCTACTGAGTATTGTTACAGGACAATGGGACATGCTGTGCAATCCATACTGAGTATTGTTACAGGACAATGGGACATGGTGTACTATCCATACTGAGTATTGTTACAGGACAATGGGACATGGTGTACTATTCCTACTGAGTATTGTTACAGGACAATGGGACATGGTGTACTATCCATACTAAGTATTGTTACAGGACAATGGGACATGCTGTGCTATCCATACTAAGTATTGTTACAGGACAATGGGACATGCTGTACTATTCCTACTGAGTATAGTTACAGGACAATGGGAAATGATGTACTATACTTACTGAGTATTATTACAGGATGCTCTACTAACCCTACTGTGTAAACAAGAGTATTGTTACAGGACGCCAGGACATGTTTTGCTACTCCTAATGGGTATTGTTATATGATGCTGGGGCATGGTGTGTTACTCTCAGAGCCTGGACAAGGGGTGGGCAAGAGGGGCTGCTGCCCTGGGCACTGTTCTGATATCATGGGGGGAGGGGGGATTGGGTTTGTGATGGGAGGGGGAAATTGTAGTGCGGCCTGGGATAAGAATTGTCTTAGAAGGGGGAATTGGGGGGGTACTAAGAGTGGTGATTTAGAGGGATTTGTGTTGGTAGGGAGGGAGGAAGGTGGAAAAGTATTTGTGCTGGGAGGAGGAGGGGGGAGGGTTGTGAGAAGTGGTGATATGGTAGAGGGGGCAGGGAATTTGTGCTAGTAGGGATGATTGGGAGGGATTTGTGTTAAGGGAAGACATTTTTTTGGGGGGTGAATTTGTGCTAGGAGGGGGAGCTGGGGGGATTAGTGCTGGGGCGGATTTGGGGGATAGGAGGGCAATGATTTGTGCTGGGAGGGGAAATTTCAGCACGGGGGTGGATTTGTACTGGGGGGTCGAGGGGGAGGATCGTGTTTAAGTGGGGGGTTTTTTTACAGAAGGGAATTGTGTTTAGGGAGGGTTAGTAGGGATGATCGTGTTTAAGGGACGGGGGAGATGGTATAGTGGTGAAGAGTGTTGGGAGGGGGGAGGAGGAGGGTCGTGTTTATGAAAAGGTGGAAGGAG
>BLSH010525229.1:585255-595974 GCA_018402905.1 Glandirana rugosa | reverse complement strand
CTAGAACAATTCTTGCCTCCTGCTGCCCCCCAATCTGCTTGTAGTGTATCAGCACATGATACCACAGTGCCCAGGGCAGCCACCCCTCTTGCCCACCGCTTGTCCAGGGTCATGATTTGAACAGGGAATACAGGTTTCAAATAGGCTAGATCTGGCCCTGAATATGGCCATTGTGATTTGGTGGCTCAATGTAAAATTGCCATTGTAATAAAAAAAAAAATCCCCAGGGGGGACAAAAAAAGCAGGCGCCTGTAAAGCAGCCATCAGCCGTGATCTGAAAAGCAAATCACTTTCTGGAGGGTGGTAAAGCCTGCCGTCAGTATTTGAAGGAGGCCTTATTTAGTAGAGGAAATTACTTTTACTTTTGAAAATTCACGCCGCCATTGCAATCAGAGACGGGAAAAACATCAGATTTCTGTTCCCGTGATTTGAATCCTCCATCTCCAGAGCTCAGGATGCTGCTCTGCGCCTATCTACAGAATATGCAAAAACGCCGACATATTCCTCAAACTCTCTGGTGGGGAACAATTTGTTGGGTGTACACCGAAACCGCCGGCGTAATTAGGCTATTTCACACCTTGGCAACAGCATTGCTAAAAAAAAAAAAAAATGCAAAGCGAGTCTGCGGCACGAGGAGCTCTCAGCGTTTTTTATGCACGGCAGCAATACAAAGTCTTATTGTAAAGGCTGAGCAGGTTTTCACGTTCCCCCGGAGCAAATTACGCGGCGTAAAATGACGGCATATGTGAGCACAGCCCGGGGAATCTCCGCTGTAGGAAAAGATGGGAACCAGCTTATATATAATTCAAGGCTGCTTCCAAATCTACAAGCTAATTAGTGTTACCCAGCGAACTGTTTTCATGAACCCCAGAGATACAGATGAAAAAGGATTACAGGTGGAAGTATACAGCGACCTCAAATAAGAGATAACAATGATTGCTCCGCTGTGGGCAAGTGAATGACGTTCCAACAGTCTTAGAGTTCAGAAAATGGTCATTGAAAGAAGGCAAATGATTAAAGCCCGCGTATACCAACCATCCATCTGCGTAGAAATGGGTGTTTAACCGCTTCAGCTCAGGAAGGATTTACCCCCCCCCCCCCCCCTCCTGACCAGAGCACTTTTTGCGATACGGCACTGCGTCGCTTTAAACTGGTTGTCAACCCGTGAAAACCGCTTTAACCTACAGGTTAGCCTATAATAAGGCTTACCTGTAGGTTCCTGCATATCTCCTAAACCTGCACGGCTTAAGAGATATGCAGTGTACTAGATGTGCCCACGTCATCGGGCACATGCCTCTGTGCCGCTCCTTCACTGTGACGTCACGCGACTCCGGCTAGTCACAGAGCCGGAGTCCGCGGCCCCGGAAGGAAGAGGGGCAGAAGATGGACGCGGCCTAGAGGGGGGACATCGCAGGCTTCGTTTGCAGGTAAGTGTCACATAATGGGCTACTATGCGATGCATAGTAGCCCATTATGCTTTTACATTGCAGGGTAACATAGAGGAAGGGTTTACTTCCTCTTTAATTGACAATTGTCGTGCAACGTTGTACCCAAACGAAATTGACGTCATTTTTTTCCCCACAAATAGAGCTTTCTTTTGGTGGTATTTGATCACCTCTGCGGTTTTTATTTTTTGTGCTATAAACAAAAAAACGACAATTTTGAAAAAAAATTGTTTTCACTTTTTGCTATAATATCCAAAAAAAAAGTAAAAAAAACTAATTTCTTCCTCAGTTTATATATTCTTCTACATATTTTTGTTAAACAAAATTGCAATAGGCGTATATTGATTGGGTTGCGCAAAAGTTATCGCGTCTACAAACTATGGGAATATATAGATATATTAATCCACTGTATGATGGTAAGTACATTGAATGTCCATTTCTGCATTTCGTTTTTAGACACCGCTTCTCGGCATCAACAAATTCACAACAGAACCCAGAAGGCTGATCAGCCTAAAAGAATAATAAAATCAAATAAAATAATATACCCATACCCAAAATAATGATTTGCTCCCCTGCAGATTCTCTAAGTTTGCACACTTACAAAGAAATGAAGGGTCTATAATTTCTATCATAGGTGTATTTTAAATGAGAGACAGAATATCAACCAAAAATCCAGAAAAAACACGATACAAATGTTATAAATTAAGTTGCCGTTCAGTGAGTAAAATAAGTATTTGATCCCCAAGCAAAACATGACTCAGTACTTGGTGGAGAAACCCTTGTTGGCAAGCACAGAGGTCAGATGTTTCTTGTAGTTGGTGACCAGGGTTGCAGACATCTCAGGAGGGATTTTCTTGGCTGTCACTTGGCAACTCGAAGTTTCAGCTCCTTCCATAAATTTTCTATGGGATTAAGGTCTGGAGACTGGCTAGGCCACTCCATGTCCTTAATCTGCTTCTTCTGGAGACACTCCTTTGTTTCCTTGGCGGTATGTTTTGGGTCATTGTCATGCTGGAAGACCCATCCACGACCCATCTTCCATGTTCTGGCTGAGGTAAGAAGGGTCTCATCCAAGATTTTACAATACATGGCCTGTCCATTGGCCCCTCAATGCAGCAAAGTCGGTCTGTACCTTTAGTAGAGAAACAGCCCCAAAGCATCATCATTCCACCTCCATGCTTGACTGTAGGGATGGTGTTCTTAGGGTTACAGTCATTTTCACTAAAAACACACTAAAATGATTATTAGTGGACACAAACATAGCCGAGAACCTGTGAGAATTAGCCCTTCTTTCATTTTTTTTTTTTTTTTACAATTAGTTACTTTTTTACAGGACAGGGAAGCCTACAGCGATGAGGGGGGGGCGCACGGTGACAATGGGGCACACAGAGGGGAGGATCGGTGCGGGGAAAGCAATTACAGGAACAATGTCCTATATATGTGTTTCCCCCTGCAGCAGCTAAAAACCGGCAGGGGGGGAGGAACCGGCTTTCAGCTTCTGCAAAGAGCCACACAGGGCATTCTTCTGTAACTGCCCTTCCACCCAACTGCACCGATTCCCCCTGCTATTCGGGCCCCACTGTGTGCCCGGGCCCCCTACAGGAGGACTGGTGGTCCCCCCTTATCAGCGGACCTGGGCACCACCCTAAATTGGAACATAGGCAAGGATTTCAAGATGAAGAAGCTGCATACTCTGTAAGTAATTAAATCAGCTGCTGTAAGTGCTTAAAAACTAAGACTGTCCATACACGGTTGGAATCTTGGCCAGTTCAGCAGGAGCCACCCGAGATTTGAACCGTAAATGGGCAGGCTGAATGTACCAAGTGGACCGATCTATCAACTTGGGAACAACCAGCCTGCTGGATTCTCTTGTGATTATCGCTAGCGGCTGCTAGCGCCACTAGCGATAATCACTGTCTTCTGGCGAAGACGGCTCCCCCCACCAGGAGCAGACAATTGCTCGGTAGGAGGGGTTCCCCTGTCAGCACTGTCTGTGTTGATGGGGGGAATCGTGTGAATTTCTTTTTGCAGGAAAGAAATTTGCACGGTATGTGGCCGGCCTGAGGGTGTAATATTACTTTAAATTATCCAGCAATAGAATATTTTTTATTTACAAAGCTTCACCTTTTATCATTAAAATGTTGTCCTGGTACTTCAGTATAGTGACTAGGCCCTCTGTTGAGAAGATGTCATCAGTCTGCTGCAGACAGGACGCAGCATTTCCTAAGTCTCCTCCCTCCAGTGATTAAAATGAAACATTGTAACTTAGCAAGACACAAGGTGACAGGCTCCTGTGTCAGACATTTGTGAACACAGCCAAAAACTCTACAGGCACCAGGATTTACATGTTTGCTACATCATCTCAGTCCAGGAAGCAGTGGCTTCACTAGGGTCGTTGTCACCTGGTGCTGTAAAACATGGTCTCACTCCCGCCGTGGACATAATACAACAAGAGATGGTCAGAGACTGTAGAGAGGATACAAAATATGGTCAAAGATAGTGGCCATAGCCATAATCACAGGGGTGTGGGAGTCTCCAGCAGCCATGGATGGAAGATGCGGGGGTCCGGTCTCTGGGACTCTGTATCGCCATGCTCACAGTGGTGTGGTGGGAGTCTCCAGCAGCCATGGATGGATGGTGCAGGGCAGAGGTCCAGTCTCCAGTACTCCATAGGATTGATTTGCTAAAGACAAACAGACTGTGCACTTTGCCAAGTGCATTAGCTCCAGAGCTTAGTAAATGAGCAGAAACTCTGCTGACTTCCATCATCCAATCATTTGCAAGCAAAAAGGCTGTTTTTTTATTTTACTTGCGCATGATTGGTACTCTTTACAAAGTGAAGCTTCACCTCATTTACTAAGCTCTGGAACAACAGCTCTTGTAGACTGCACCTGCTAGGTGCACAGTCTATTTGCCTTTAGTAAATCAACCCCATGTCTGTGCTGCTCACAGTGGCATGGTGGTGGGATGGCGGGCTGCGATCCAGTCTCTAAGTCAAGAGACGTGTCCACTGCCGTGCTGCCATTCATTCACACATTGCGCCAGGCAGCGCCATGACGTCACTGACTCACTGCGCATGCGCCCATCTGGCCAAAAATAGCCGAGCATGTCCAAATTTTGAAGTCATCCCGTAGCCATATTTTTTTACGGATGGTTACAAGTGTAAGGAGCATTCTTCCCTTTTTGTATTTTATTGAGGGGATTAACTTGGATAGGCATGGGATATATGGGATGCCCAAGAACATTTAGTGCAAGTCCAGTATATGCACTTTGCTCTTCTCCAGCACAAACTCTTGCTGCTCACCGTACTTCCTCCAGCACTTCCCTTGCTGCAGACTGTTACTCTTCCTCCAGCACTTCCCTTGCTGTAGAGGTTACTCCTCCAGACTAGCTAGCACCGCATGGTTGGGCCTGATACAAACTCAGCCAGGCCTCACTGGATTGCGTTTTGGGGGCAGAGGCCTTGGGCCTCTATGGTGTAGAAAAAGTCCAGGTGCTAGCCATCCTCTATTCAGGATAGCTCTCTTCAGGCCCTGCCAGCCAGTCTGGCTGCAATGACCTCTCTCCACTGCCCCTTCCACAGTCCTCTCCTCTGCACCCGTACCTCAAACTGCAATCTCCCAGCTCTGTCAAGCGTGCCTCCCCAGTCCTCCTGACTGTGCTCACTCACAAGCCCCCTGGGCTGCGGCCAGTAGTCTTCCCTGGAGACTCCTTGAGTGTTCTCTCTCCCGCTGCCCTCTCTTCTGCTCTCTATTCTCCTTCCAGGATCTTTCACTCCTCCCGCATGCACCCGAGCCCCAGCCCAGGGTCACCGCCCTCCCCCCAGACTGGAAAGCTCCCCGTGGGCGCGACAGCCTCCACACTCTCTCACTCCAGCTCTTCCACCCGACAACTCCTCCCCAGCTGGGTTGACCCCAGGTATTTTCAGGAGGCCTCCCCCCTGCCAATCCAGGTTGGGGATTGGTTAAGGCTCCTTAAGATACCCCAGGCAGCTCCACCTCTCTTCTCCACCTTTTCTTCTAGCACCTTCCAGAAGAGAAGGGGAGGTGGCCGAGAAGTGACACTGCCTGTGAGTCACCAGCTGCTATCCTGAGCTGCTCCCAGCCCAGAATGAAAACAAACAGGCCTAGCAACCAGCTAGGCCTGCCTAAATGTACCTACACTGCCAGAGAAAAAAACCTCACTGTAGCACCTCACTTACCTATAGGGTGCTACACTAGGTTCACTCTAATCTGAAATAATATAAACCTTGGTTTATAAATTGAATTTTTAATTTGCAGTAGAAGGGGAAAACGAATATATTTGCTGCGATAACCACATTCTCATTGAAGGTTCTGCAAAGCCCTCCTTCCTGAAACCTCCAATTTATAATAAATGCGTCACACTGCATCCCGGTTAATTTTATCGGGCTTTGAAGTGAAAAATGTATTTGTACATCCCATAAGTGCACATTTCTGATGCGGGAACAAAGGCTTATCTAACTATGACTGTCATTAATGGAAATGTATTCCACTTCCAACCTTGATAAGATCTGAAGAATGTCTGCTACCACCTTGTGCTGTAATTCAGTCACTCATAGGAAGAGACGGGCGCTGCGATCTCCACCACGTCACTCATTTTATATTATCACATTAAAGACAAATGAACAGTTATTTGGGTTTCTCAAACTTAGGAATGAGCGAATATGCCCAGGTTCGGTTCTCGGGGGAACAGGTCTCATCCTGCTTGAAATCCAGGAACCCTGATCTTAGCTGTGAACCCCACTGAAGTCTACAGTGGATGAATCTTGGCCATTTTCAAGGATAATAGGCTAACTATTGAGCTGGGCACTGCCATGGGGAACATTCCCATCCAGCCGTCAATTTGCCAGATGGGAACTGGTTAAATGTCCCCTGGGGGCACGCAGCTAGGCGATCAGAGGTGAGCTGTGTCCCTCGGACACAGTGAATCACTGATCAGGGTAAAGAGCCAATGGCACTGGCTCTTTACCCCATGATTGGCAGTGTCCTGTCACAGCCAATCACAAATGTAAACAAACTGTGGTTACCAGCTTCTCCTCCTCACACACCGATCATGGAGCATTGAGTTACAGATTAACCCCCTCTGTAGTGTGTACCACATTGCCCTGGATTAAAGTGTACCTGTCAGTGCAGCTCATCAGTGTACCTGTCAGTGCAGCTCATCAGTGTACCTGTCAGTGCAGCTCATCAGTGTACCTGTCAGTGCAGCTCATCAGTGTACCTGTCAGTGCAGCTCATCAGTGCACCTGTCAGTGCAGCTTATCAGTGCACCTGTCAGTGCAGCTCATCAGTGTACCAGTCAGTGCAGTTCATCAGTGTACCTGTATTTGGGTTTAGAGGAGGCTAAATGGACTTTCGCGGTACCATATTTTTTTTCTTTTTTTTTTTTCTTCTTTGTAGTTTGGTGACACGCTCTGTTTATGCTATACCTTCCTACATACATTCCTGAGGAAGCGGTATAAAAGACCGTTAAATATGTAGAGTTAAGACCGAGTTGGTATAGAATGTTTCCACAAGCATCACCTTAACCGTGATTTTGAGAGCCATATTTATATCTAAATCTGTTTTGTCTCACAACTTTATATGTTTTCCCCCTTTTATAAAGAATGTCTTGTATTTTGTATTAATAAAATTAATTTTATATATATATATATATTCTCTACTCCAAGTCATATGGTACAGTGAAAGTCCATTTAGCCTCCTCTAAACTCAAATACTTCCATTTCGATTTAGGACGTAGGTGCCCCATATTTTCTTATGTTTTATAACATGGCACTTTCTCAAATTAATCAGTGTACCTGTCAGTGCAGCTTATCAGTGTACCTGGCACAGCACTCATCAGTGTACTTGTCAGTGCAGCTTATCAGTGTACCTGTTAGTGAAGCTCATCAGTGTACCTGTCGGTGCAATCCATCAATGTACCTTTACAGCACTCATCAGTGTACGTGTCACAGCACCCATTAGTGTACCTGTCAGTGCAGCCTATGCATGTTCCTGTCAGAGCACCCATCAGTGTACCTGTCAGAGCAGCTCATCAGTGTACCTGTCAGTGCAGCTCATCAGTGTACCTTCACAGCACCCAGCAGTGTACCTTCACTGCACCCATCATGACAGCCAAAGCTGCAGACACATTCTCTGAGTATACAGTCATTGTGGCTTTGCGTAATAAAAGCTGACAATTGTATACTGGGAGGGGTGGTCCCAGAAGAAGGGCAGACTGGACATGCATGCTACACACGTCCTGTGTACAATGATGACTTTTTTTGGGTGTGTGTAGCATGTTCAAAGTCTGGAACTAGATAAGCTATATGTGGTGTTATGAAAGTGTATGATTTTCAAAGACGACACCTAGGCCTCATACACACAGGATGTCCAGGAGCAGCGGGGCTTTGTCAGAAAAAATGCTTGGTAACACGTGTTCTGGAAATTTTATAGATAGGCAACTCCTATCATATTGATTAGTGGTTCCAAATTATTAACTACTGCAGTAGGGAACAGACACAAAAGATACACTCAGCATCTTTCCAAATAACTGTTCTGTTTAATCGGCAAAATTAAAGTTTTTTTTATACATATGATTACGTAGGTATCACTTTGATATTACAATTGTACTTTTATGGTAACACGGGGCGTAACATAGGCAGGCTAATTCTAATAAGGACTCGAAAAAATGCAAACATGTAATGAAAACATTATTAGTGCCGTGCGCACAGTGAGTGCAGAGTGTGCAATACATGCAGTATCTCACAAAAGTGAGTACACCCCTCACAGTTTTGTAAATATTTTATTATATCCTTTCATGTGACAACACTGAAGAAATGACACTTTGCTACAATGTGAAGTAGTGAGTGTACTTAAAATATTCAAAATGTAGACTTCAGGTATGTGGTATTTGGTAGAAGTTGGCCGGTGTCAGGACAGTACTTGAATGAGCAGCATATAGAAAGACTAGGCAATTTGAGTGTTTTTTTTCTGAGAGACAATACTCATAAATATTATTCTATGGCTCGATAGTATGTAGGCAGCTTGGTTAGGCCGCAATATAAAAGGGAGAGACAAGGAAGCTATTATCTTGAACTAAACATTTAAATGTATTTTCTGAGAGACAGTAGCCACACATATTATTCAGTGGCTGGACAGTATGCAAGCAGCTTGATAAGGTTGCAATATAAAAGGGAGAGACAAAGCCAGTTTAGTTTTGATAAAAGAAATTAGAGTGGATTAGAGGAGAAGGCAACACAATGCTTGATTTAACCCTGTAAATGTCATAGTACCCAGCAAAATTTTGTGCATTGCACGTGGTTGCAACGTGCCCACATTAACTTACATTGCCTAACGGGAGCAAAGGCACCAATAACAACCTGATAGGTGTTCCAATGCCATTATATCTAAAATAAAAAATGCCTTATACTTTAAACATTATAATAAAATATGTATTTTGTAGCAAACAATTAGAAGTTATGTCCATAAGGTACCTGAAAACTTCCACATAGGCTAGGCTTTTTTTTCAATACTGCAATATACAAAACCATTAATCCAGCAGGAGAGAACTCAGGCAGGGCCGACAATGCTGCTTAGGATTTCAGTGCAGCAGAGGCAGCGTTGTCGGCTCACTACAGGCAGTACTAGGCAATACTTTTAGTCCAGCAGGAGAGAACTCAGGCAGGGCCGACAATGCTGCTTGGGAATTCAGTGCAGCAGAGGCAGCATTTTCAACTCACTACAGGCAGTACTAGGCATTACTATTAGTCCAGCAGGAGAGAACTCAGGCAAGGCCGACAATGCTGCTTGGAATGTCAGTGCAGCAGAGGCAGCGTTGTCGGCTCCCTACAGGCAGTACTAGGCATTACTATTAGTCCAGCAGGAGAGAACTCAGGCAAGGCCGACAACGCTGCTTGGGATTTCAGTGCAGCAGAAGCAGCGTTTTCAGCTCACTACAGGCATAACTATTAGTCCAGCAGGAGAGAACTCAGGCCCAGGCGAAAATGCTGCTTGGGATTTCAGTGCAGCAGAGGCAGTGTTGTCGGCTCACTACAGGAAGTCTGGTAATGGATTTCTGGCAGATCACCAGGTATTTTCCGTTTCTTGCTAAACTTTTACAGACAAAATAAGGGGAAATGTGCACGTCTTGCCTAGACGTACTGAATATATTTTCATTATTTATATGCAGACAAGCACTTTAATATATTCAGCCGAATTTCAGTGTTTTCTTTTGTCATGCCGTATAAATGTAATCAGTTACTCCCGAAGCCCCAGGAAAGCCTCTTTATCTCAGCGTACGCTGCGGATCGTCATTGCGGGGCAAATATTCCACCCAGCCATACTGAGTGCATTGTGGTTGAACCCATTTTTGATGCAGGTTGAGCTCGAGGCGGCACAGCATCTGCTCTTTAATTATCCTAATGAGGATGTAGATTTGCAGAGCGGTGTGCAGATTTAACCTCTGTCAACACGTGAGAGGCGAAAATTGGTCCCTTAGTGATAGTCGAGGCTAAACACGCACCGTATTAACAACAGCAGCGGCACTGCTAAGCAAAATTAGGCAACACGGGAAAATTAGTTTATTACACAGATTTCCTTTACTGTTCATTTAATACACGTCATCCGAAGCGACATCTGTCCTATGAAAATGAAAACTGAACTCCAGGCAAACAGTTACATTACAAAAACAAAGTTTATAAAAGGGAAATGTTTTACCTGCCAAAGATTTCTATTCGTGTCCATCCAATCCTGAGATTTACACAGCTGTGCCACACAGCACAAGCAATGTCCGTCAGGGGAGGAGACCTGATTTTTCTTTGCTACAGTTTTACTTTCACTCAGACTACATTCACACAGGCAATTAGGACCGGTGCGAATTGTAGCGGCATGGATCAGAGATTACTGCTAGGTGCAGCCACTGGCCCCGTTCACTACAATGACAGGTCATCGGCAGCCGCAGATACCTGCGGTGATCACTGCCGGATGCACTTTGCGTGGTTCTCTGACGCGCTTGTGACACATTTGAATAGTAGTGAATGGAGGCGGTTGCAAAGTCTCTATTCCTGGCAAACTCTGCAGGCAGCGTCATTTATTCCATGATGGCATTGCTAGCACTGAAGTGCATACACCCAGAGCTGGGATAAGCAGGAGGGGCGGCTGCCCTGGGCACTGTGGTATCATGTGAGGTGGGGCCCGGTCACCGACGTGGATCGTCATTAGAGACTAGGTACGGCGATGTTAAGCGTGGCCAGGATTAACGGACACACTTACAT
>BLSH010525229.1:560168-571213 GCA_018402905.1 Glandirana rugosa | reverse complement strand
GGACCTCCAAAATATGAGATCTGGGGTCAAAAAGACCTCACATCTCAGATTTACACTAAACTGCATAAAAAAAAAAAAAAACATTTTTGAAAAAAATGGCAGGGGGAAAAAAAAATGTCCCGTTTAAGAGCATTGGGCGGAAGCTACTTGTGACGTCGCTTCCGCCCAGCCATGTTATGGAGCCGGGTGAGCGGCTTCAGCCGCTCACTCGGCTCACGGACACTGGGGGGGGAAGGACCCGATCATCTCCGCTGCTGCCGGCGGGTCCGGTAAGCGGCGGAGATGACCGGAAAGCGGCGGGAGGGGGGGGGCACCTCTCCCGCCGCTGATAAAAGTGATCTCGCGGTGAATCCGCCGCTAAGACCACTTTTATCTTGCAGGGAATCGCCTGCAGAAAAAATAGATACCGGGGTTATGGTAGCTATCTGCTACCATAACAACGGTATTCCACGTCAAAGTACCGCCGTCAAACGACGTACGGCGGTCCGGAAGTGGTTAATCTACCCTAAAAAGTGGTCAAACACTTCTGGTGAGTGACCAGCCACCCTTTTAGCACTCGTGGTGAAGCACTCTTGCTGTAGATACATTGCATCTGAAGTATTTGTTATAATTCATTTTGGTGTTGAGACTGTCACTATGGACGATTGATTTCTTACACTTTTTTTTTTTTTTTTTTATATTTGCAATTATCTGTTTAATATGACATATTGCATAAGAGTATGTAGCACCATCACTTTTACACTTTTTTGTTTGCTATTTATAGTGTTTTGTCTCATGAAGGGGCAGCTATTACTTTATTATTCACATATATATCAGGATTGTATATGGTTATATGCACTCACCTAGAAATTGAGGCGCCATCACCAGTAGTTTTCTTTTTGTTGCATCTTATTAAATTGACAACTTTGTGTAAAAATTGTATTTTAATTTTCTTTTTCCGCATTATCCAAAAACATGTGGCAATAAAAGGAAGTCTTTAAAAAACTCACCTTGTCTCTTAACCACATCAATACTGGGCACGAAAACCCCCTTCCTGTCCAGGCCATTTTTCAGCTTTCAGCACTATCACACTTTGAATGACAATTACTCAGTCATACAACGCTGTACCCATATGAAATGTGCGTCCTTTTTTTTACACAAATAGAGCTTTCTTTTGGTGGTATCTAACCACTAGGGTTTTTTTTTAATTTTTTGTGGTTTAAATAAAAAAGGATTGAAATTTTTGTGAAAAAAATGCCTTTTTCTTTGTTTCTGTCATAAAATTTTGCTAATTAGTAATTTTTCTTTGTAAATTTTGGCCAAAATTTATACTGCTACCTATCTTTGGTAAAAAAAAATAACCCAAATAAGTGTATATTATTTGATCCTTGTGTAAGTTATAGAGTCTACATCTGATCACACCTGATATACTGATGGCCTATCTCATTTCTTGAGACCCTAACAAGCCAGGAAAGTACAAATACCCCCCAAATGGTGAATTTTTTGAAGTTGTAATTTTTTCCCACAACTCTGCAAAATGAAGGTTTTTTTTTCTTTCTTTTTTTTTTTTCACAAAATGGTCATTGTAACAGGTTATTTCTCATACACAGCATATGCATACCCCAAATTACATCCCAAAACACATTCTGCTACTCCTGAGTATGGCGATATCACATGTCTTAGATTTTTTCACAGCCTGGCCACATACAGAGGCCCAACATGCAGAGAGTGCCGTCAGGTATTCTAGGGACATAAATTATACATCTAATGTCATGACGACCTATCACATTTTTGAAGGCCCTGGAGCACCAGGACAATGTAATTGCCCGCAAAATGACCCCATTCTGGAAAACAAACACCCCAACAAATAATCTATGAGGCATAATGAGTCTTTTGACGGTCACTGACAGGTGACTGGCGATGGTCACCAATGGGTGACTGGCGGTGGTCACTGATGGGTGACGGGTGACTGGCGGTGGTCACTGATGGGTGACGGGTGTCTGGCAGTGGTCACTGATGGGTGATAGGTGACTGGCAGTGGTCAGTGACGGGTGACTGGCGGTGGTCACTGATAGGTGATGGGTGACTGGTGGTGGTCACTGATGGGTGACGGGTGTCTGATGGTGGTCACTGATGGGTGACTGGTGGTGGTCACTGATGGGTGACTTGGTGGTGGTCACTGATGGGTGACTTGGTGGTGGTCACTGATGGGTGACTGGTGGAGGTCACTGATGGGTGACTGTCGGTGGTCACTGACGGGTGTCTGGTGGTGGTCACTGGATGTCTGGTGGTGGTCACTGATGGGTGACTGGTGGTGGTCACTGATGGGTGACTGGTGGAGGTCACTGATGGGTGACTGGTGGAGGTCACTGATGGGTGACTGGTGGAGGTCACTGATGGGTGCCGGGTGTCTGGTGGGGGTCACTGATGGGTGATGGGTGTCTGGTGGTGGTCACTGATGGGTGACAGGTGACTGTTGGTGGTCACTGATGGGTGACTGGCGGTGGTCACTGATGGGTGCCGCGTGTCTGGCGGTGGTCACTGATGGGTGACGGGTGTCTGGCGGTGGTCACTGATGGGTGACCAGTGTCTGGCGGTGATCACTAATGCGTGATGGTGACTGGCGGTGGTCAAAGATGCGTGACAGGTGACTGGCGGTGGTCACTAACGGGTGACTGGCGGTGGTCACTGATGGGTGACTGGCGGTGGTCACTGATGGGCGATGGGTGACTGGCGGTGGTCACTGATGGGTGACTGGCGGTGGTCACTGATGGGTGACGGGCCATGGTCAGTGATGGGTGACAGGCCACGGTCAGTGTTGGGTGACAGGCCACTGATGTGTGGCGGGTGACACACCACGGTAACTGACGGGTGACACGCCACGGTCACTGACGGGTGACACGCCAGGGTCACTGACGGGTGACACGCCAGGGTCACTGACGGGTGACACGCCAGGGTCACTGACGGGTGACACGCCAGGGTCACTGACGGGTGACACGCCAGGGTCACTGACGGGTGACACGCCAGGGTCACTGAGGGGTGACACGCCAGGGTCACTGAGGGGTGACACGCCACGGTCACTGAGGGGTGACACGCCACGGTCACTGACGGGTGACACGCCACGGTCACTGACGGGTGACACGCCACGGTCACTGACGGGTGACACGCCGCGGTCACTGACGGGGTGACTCGCCGCGGTCACTGACGGGGGGACTCGCCGCGGTCACTGACGGGGGGGACTCGCCACGGTCACTGATGGGCGACACGCCACGGTCACTGACGGGGGACACGCCACGGTCAGTGATGGGTGACATGCCACGGTCACTGTCAGGTGACGGGTGACAGGCCACGGTCACGGATGGATGACAGGTACACTTTATGGGGGCAGATGGGGTGACTGTTGGGTGACAGGTGCATTGGGGGGGCAGGGGTGAAGTGACAGGGTGTGTTTTTACTATACAGAGTGGTAACTCACTGATCCTAGCTCTTCTCTCCTCACACTGGAAACTGTGTGAGGAGAGAAGAGCTGGTAACAGTGAGTTACAGCTCTGTTTACATTGGATGTGAGGCGGCTGATACCAGTGTCGGTGACAGGCAGTGTTCCCTGGGAACACGCCGCCACCGACACGTACGCACAGCGTGCTCCCGATCGCGTGCATGCGCCGTGTGAATGGGGGGCGTGGCATTTGTGATCAGCCGTGACTTCGTCACGTCCGATCACATGGTAAACAGCCACGGCCAATGGCTGGTCACCCCAATCGGTGACGCGATGTGTCCTGGGGATAAGCTGACACCGACAGAGCCGGGATGCGCGCGCCCGATCGCGTGCAATCCCGGTTTAAAGGGACGACGTCATATGACATCATCCCAGAACGAGAGCCCTACTGCTCCGCCGTCATTTGACGGTGGGCGGTAGGCAAGTGGTTAAAATATACCTTGAGGTGTTTACTCTTCAAAATGTGGAAATGTTGTGGGTGTTTCCACTGTCCTGGTTTTCCTGGGCCTCCAAAGGTTTGATAGCCAGGAAATTAGATACGCAATTCATGTCCCTAAATTGAGTGAAGGTGCTTTTGTTGGATCTTGAGTCCCTCTATGTGGCCAGGCTGTGAAAAAGTCTCACACGTGGTATCACCATACTCGGAATGAGTGGCAGAATGCGTTTTGGGATGTACTTGTAAGTATTCCCATGATATGTGTTAGAAATACCTTTTCTCTTTCGTTTATTGACAGACACTGCTTTCCATTTACCTTGAGGGTTATATCGCCCTCTACAGGAGTAGAACTAGGCAGAAAAGAAAAAAGATACGCCTATGGACAGTCCTAGGTGATATACACCCCCCTCTCTGCTATAGGCCTTCAGTTTTTTTCTGCCTAGTCAGGAGTAAGGATGTAGCTCCCTGCTGGGATCGCTAGTCCTGGCAAGATTTTTTTCTTTGCTATTTTCTTTTACCCTGGATTTCTTTCCGGTGAGATCTACAATCAACTGCCGGGCTGGGTGACGGACTGGTCATTATAGGGCCAGAGGGTCTCCCCAGTCTGGCCAGCGAGTGAGTGCAGCTCTGCGCTCGGTCGTCCGCGACATAGCCCCACTAGACGGGGGCTGGCCCTGTGAGCTGAAGTCTCGCGAGATCGCATACGACCGGGTCTAGGCCTGAGTCACAGTGTTCCTCATGGCCAACAGCCCTCCCCCCACTGAGGGGTGAGGAGGATCTGTTTGGGAGTGTACCCGCATGGCTTTCGCTGGATCGGTGAGTAGGGGGCCCCCACCTCTCCTTCCCTGGACGCGGTGTGGGGTACGGGTACTCCCTGGGGTGGTCGGTCCCTCCGGGGTTCACCTCCCTCCCTCCTGTTCCTGGGTGAGGCCCAGGTTTCTGGCCCAGGGGCCATTTTGGGGTCCTTTCTCACCCCCCCTCCCACTCTGGGGGTTCTTGCGGGGGATCGGGTACCTCCTGGACCCATCTGCTGCCCTAGTTGGGCCTGGGGGCGGGTGACCAGAAGGCCGCGATTGTGGCCTCCTGCGGCGGCCCTCTGGTAATTTAGGCCTACCAACCAAGGGCCTGTTTCGGATAGTTCGGCCTCCGTTCCGCGGTTTCGGACGGTCATGTCCCCCCGCAGGCTGCGCACTCACGATCGGCGGACGAAAATATAGGCCACAGCTGGCGATTGCAAATTTAGGCCGCAGCCTACTAGGCTGCGCCCCGCTTGGGGCGGGCCTAGACCAGTGTGGGGGCCCCTGTGCGGGACCTCGAACAATCTCGCCACAGCCATGGCCCACCTTACGGTTTGGTGCCCACGCTCCCATGCGTCCGGTCACGCAGTGAGGATGTTTCCTCCACGACTGAAGTAGTGAACCGGGCCGCCTGGTATGGCAAAAGCACTCCATTCTCCCTCCTATCTGGCAACATTTGCCCAGGAAGACTGGGAGGGTTCACAGCGCCCCTTGTGATCCAAAGGAGGATCATGGTGGGCCACTCTTTGGGGGGGGGTCCCTCCTTAGGAAGTGGACTGTTTCCACCAATGTTGGATTCCCCTGTCTCTTAACGCCATGAGACAACCATGATACCGGGATGGAAATCTCCGGTTTTACAGATCTGTCAGACATGTCTGGAACTGAATTCCCCTGCCTGTGCTGATTGGCGGATCTGTTGATCTAGGGACCTGCTGTTGGTTTGCTAGGCCTCTTGACCGCAGTCCGCCTGGTTACTGACCTCTCTGTTTCCACAGTGGTGCTTTGATCTGTATGTGACCTGGGTGTTGGTCTGCAGACTGTCCATTATCGCTTCGGGGCAACCCTGGATGACATTGTTACGTGTCTCATGAAGTGGAAAGGTACATCTCTTCCTCAGTCTGAAATAGAAAAGGAGCTTCCTTGCAGACGCGGTCCTCCTTTCGAGGCCCACTGGTTTTTCTTTCTTCAGGGTCCACTGTCAGGGTTTCGAAACCTGTCAAACCCTCCCAGATGGACTTGGTCTGGCAAGCCAAGAGCGGGTTTTTATGACCCGCGGACAAGGCCTCTTCAGCTCGAGGGTGTGCCCTCATTCTTATCTGGAATGAGAGGGTCGTCTTGATCTTGTTCAGTTATGAGATAGAAGAATGTGTTTAGGGGTGTAATTCTAAGTATGCCTATGCTGTGCGTGAAACTTGTTAAAATGGCAACTTTGTGAAAAAAACATATTTGATTTAATTTCTTCATTTTCCAAAAAATTGTGACAAAAATTGCAACTTCAAAAAAACTCACCATGCCTTTTATTAACCACTTCAGCCCCGGAAGGATTTTCCCCTTTAGGACCAGAGCACTTTTTGCGATTCAGCACTGCATCCCTTTAACTGACAATTGTGCAGTTGTGTGACGCTGTACCCAAACAAAATTTGCTTTCTTTTTTTCCCCACAAACAGAGCTTTCTTTTGGTGGTATTTGATCCCCTCTGCTTCATTTCTGATTACCGCTATAAACAAAAAAAAGCAACAATTTTGCAAAACCAACAATATTTCTTACTTTTTGCTAAAATACATATCCAAAAAAAATAATGTTTTCATCGGTTTTGGCCGATTTATATTCTTCCCCATATTTTTGGTAGAAAAAAATTGCAATCGGCGTATATTGATTGCTTTGCGCAAAAGTTGCCGCATTTACGAATGATGAGAATTAATTTATGGGGTTTTTAAATTTCTTTTATTTTTTACTAGCAATGGTGGTGACCTGCAATTTGTAGCGGAACTGCGTGCACAGATTGCTGTGTAAATGTCACTGGCAGGGAAGGAGTAAACCTGCAGGGGGCGCTCTAAGGGTTAACTGTGTTCCCTGTGTGTGTTACTAACTGTGTGGGAGGAGGGTGATCGCGGCTCCCATATACAGGAAGACTGTGATCACAGCCCTTCCCCCTCTGTCAGAACGGAGATCCATGTTTACATACACAGACCTCGGTTCTGTCACTGCGGGGGGAGCGATCGCGGGTAGCCGGCGGGCATCGAGTCCGTCCTACCCGCTCCCTGGCTCCCCCGGAGCACAGTGAGCCTCCGGTGGCGCGTGCGCTCACGATCCGTGATCTCACACCTGCCATCAGGTGACGTCGGTTTGCAATATTGAACCAATTTGGCGACGGCGGGCTTTCGGCAAGTGGTTAAATACCTTGTAGGCTTGTGCACGGCCAAAAAATGTGTTCGTTTTCATTTTCGTTCCGGTTTCATTTTTATTTTTTCAGAATTTCAAAATTTCGGGATTCGAAAATTCACCAATTTAGCAATTCGAAAATGCCGAAATTCGGAAGTAAAAAATCCAAAGATTCGGAAATTCGAAAATAAGAAAGAACATTTGAAATAATAACTAACTAATAAATACCTATTACATTATAGGTATTGAAGTTTCCTTGAAAATATGGCTGTTAGTGAACTTAAATACAATATTTATCACTAACAGCCATATTTTCAAGGAAATTCCAATACCTATAATTGAATAGTTATTTATTAGTTAGTTATTTCAAATGTTCTCTCTTATTTTCGGATTTTCGGCTTTTCAGATTACCGAATTTGCAGTATTAGGATTTTCGGATTGGCCGGTTTTCAGATTACCGACTTTTCGAATTTAAAAAAACAAAATTTGGAGAAATTCAGAAATTTGGATTTGTCAGAATTTCGAAAAATTCGTTAAACTTTCGGAATGAAACGAATTGCACATGCCTAATACCTTGGACTGTCTGCTTTCCAAAAAAGGGTCATTTTGGAGGGTATTTGTACTGTCCTGGTATTTTAAGCCCTCGAGAAATGAGACAGCACATCAGGACTGATCCATTTTCAAATATATACCATAGTGTTGTAGTGAGGTGCTGGGCTACAGCAATATGAAGATGGAGACATTAACCTTTATTCTTCTCAGGCCTTTCAAAGATACTGTTATGCTGCACTCTCCTCCTCAGGCCAGCAGGGGGAGAGCAAAGCCTATAGACTTCTATGCAGAGCGCTGATCCTGGGAATTGTAGTTTGAGATGGCAGCCACATTTCCCAAAATACACTGTGCAGTAGGAGGAGTGGAGAGAGTTTTTTTTTTTTTTATTAAACTGCCTTGGAAAGTTCTTCCTCTTGGCACCGAGGGAGTGAAAGCACCTCTGTCTAAATATTCACCTGCCAAATGGAGACCATAGCAGCGGAGATCGGAGCCTGAGACTGGGAGTGAGGACACCTGGGGGGCAGCACACCACTACCTGCACCAATGCCACAGGGAGACTGGAGCATCCACTCACCCCACCATTGATCCCTGGCAGGGCCGGTTCTACCACTAGGCAGCCGCCTAGGGTGCACTGCCGCCGGTTTCTCATAGAGGCTGCTCTCCCTCCCGGCCTGTCCTGTACAGCGGCAGTGTCATCTGCTGTAGCCTAATCAGATCGGAGTAGTGAACGCTCCGGGGCTGGAGGCAGGGTTTGTTCCTGGCACTGGCAGGATTGTCAGATGCATGCAGAGCCCTGGTGAGTGAAGAACACTGACATTGTATTAGGAATCAGATAGGTCAGTGTAGTGGTCAGGTAAGTTAGTGAAGGGGTCAGGTAGGTCAGTGTGGTTGTCAGGTAGATCAGTGTAGTGGTCAGGTAGGTCAGTGTAGGGGTCAGAAAGGTCAGTGTAATGATCTGGTAGGTCACATGGGTGGAGCAAAGGGGGTGGAGTCAGGGGCGGCAAAATTAGGTTTCGCCTAGGGTGTCAAAATACCTCGCACCAGCGCTGATCACTGGAGGCTTTCAGGGAGAGGCACCCCCTTCTACAGTGAGAGATCACCGCAGCATCCCAGGGACAGGTGATAAGGCTATTCACCCATAGCTGATACTGCTAGCAGGAACTGAGCCACTGAGAACAGGACACCAAATGTTCCAATTTCATACCACATATTGCACTCTATACTGCTCTTATTCCTTCATCTTGCACCTTTGTTGCAGGTTAACTGGCACTGGGCCTGCATTCAGGGGGGCAGCCCAAACACTTGGGCTTCCCGAGGTGCCAGACAATTGGGGCCCCAACTAACGAGACTCAGTTGCTGCTGCTGTAGTAACTAGGAATTGCTAAAGCAGGGTGGCCGGAGAGTGAACTGATTCAGCTCACTTAGTTCTGGCTGCTGGAGCTGCTGGATTGAGATGTCTCTTTGCTGGATTGGACCATCTCTTTGCTGAATATATGGGAATACATAAAAAAAAAATGCTGACCCCTGCACTATGTGTGCTATAATCTATAAAGGAATAATAACTAATGTCTACCGAGTAAATACTATGTGCAGATATGCTGCTGGATAACCAGAGTGTTCCTAGAAAGTGCAATAATAATAGCGATGGTACAGCGCCCCCCCCTACTGGATCATAGAAGTGAAAAAATATTCTCAGTCCTCTATTGTGAATAATAAATTAGTAAATAATAAAGATGAACAATGACCAATAAGGGCAATCCAACAGAGCCCCTTTTAACCATTCCAGTGCGCTATTGCCGAAATACGGTTCCAGCGGGTCTGAATTTCCGGGATGACGTGTCCACTCGTGACCCGCCTGTCAGAGCTGCAGAACAGGGAACCGCCGATGTAAACGCGGCGGTTCTCCGTTCTGTGAAGGGGGACATAGCAGATCTACTGATCCCTGTGATCGGTCCAGCCCCCATACAGTTAGAACACAATGGGGAACACATTTAACCCATTCACTGCCCCCTTAGTGTTAACTCCTTCACTGCCAATGGCATTTATACAGTAATCAGTGGATATTTACATTTCTGATCGCTGTATAAATGTCATTGGTCCCAAAAAGGTGTCAAAAATGTCCCACATATCACAGTCCCGATAAAAATCGCAAATCACTGCCATTACTAGTAAAAAAAAAATAATAAAAAAAAAAAAACACCATAAATCAATTCACATAGTTTGTAGGTGCGATAACTTTTGTGCAAACCAATCAATATACGCCGATTGCGATTTTTTTTTTTTTTTTACCAAAAATATCTAGAAGAATATATATCGGCCAAACCCAATGAATCATTTTTTTTTTATATATTTTTTTTGGATTTGTATTATAGCAAAAGAAAGCTCTATTTGTGGGGAAAAAATTATAAAAATTTGTTTGGGTACAACGTTGCACCACTGCGCAATTGTCATTCAAAATGCGACAGCGCTGAAAGCCGAAAATTGGTCTGGGCAGAAGGGGGGTTTAAGTGCCCAGTAAGCAAGAGGTTAAACAAATAAACTTAATAGCAATAACCAAATGCAATACACCACTGCTGTGAAATCAGTGTCCATAGGTGAAAAACATCTTGCATGTAGGTGAGTAGCAAAAAAAGTATAAACAAATATCTTTGGCGTGACAAAATATAGTCCAAAGGGATCAAAGGAAATATGTGGGTAATGTGCTAGCATGCAGCCACCTTCTTTAGTGTCCCTCCACCTTCACTCATATGAGCTCTCCTCCACGTTGAAGCTAATACAGGTCACCTTGCACCTTCCCCTTTAAGGGGTATATACTGTATATCCTCTGGTGGATGTTTCCGGTGATCTCTGGCAGAAAGGGAATTCTGACAGGTGCTTGCATTATGTCCTATAATGGTCCTGAACCAGAATGCTCAAAAGGGGATGGAAAGGACTAGCATAGTGCTGCATCTTTAAAAAAAAAAGAAAAACTTTAATAAAACGTATAAAATATATAAACTCACATTTGTTGGTGCACTAAATCCGGTGCACTCAGATCATACACAGAGCACATTCAGGGTGTGCATTATACACAACTTCGGCTTCGTTCACATTTTCTCGGTATTCCCCCGACGTGTGGGACTTACACGAGACACATACTAGACTCACGTGGCCTAAATCACGTGGTTGTTTACACTCAAATATATAAAATATGCAAAATAATTTCAAAAAGAAAAAAAAAATTTCTACGTCGTGATACGATCAGGAAAGGTAGGGGAAAACTCGTAAGACCAAGTCCTGGTAATATCCTGTATTACGTTCGTGGACAGTCTTAAGGGAAAGACGGTCTCTAGTGGCCTTTGTAGGTGGTCTCCTATATGTCATATATGGGGAATTTCCCCTTCCACGTTCCACTGGACATAAT
>BLSH010525229.1:536283-547658 GCA_018402905.1 Glandirana rugosa | reverse complement strand
GGAATTTTTCATTCCATTTTTTAAGTTTATTAGTTCTTATACTTACATTTTTAATGAATTTGTTTGCTATTTAGCTATACAGAAGCACAGCAGATGCTGATTGGACATCTGAGATCAGATGATGTGTAGGTCCATTATATATGCGGGTGGTATCGTCACTTCCGCATCCGCTGACGAAGTTCCGGTTCGTGGAACGCAACGCGTCCGGAAGCAGGAAGTGACGTCACCCGCGACCTTCACTGTCTGCATACTGAGGTTTCTCCTCTCCTGTGATGCTCAGGAGGAGTTAGGAGAATTTTCATGTTATGCCTTTAGCCATGCACTGGGCATCAGTGCTACGTATGTAAGTAACCTTGCTTTTATTCAATAAATGTGCTTTATATGACGGAGAGCACTAGATGTGGTCCTTTGTCTTTCATATCCCTTTTATGGTGGTGTGCTGAGGAATACTGACTGGAGGATCCTGCTTATGAGGATCACCGAGGATGTCTATCTGAAATTTGAGCAAGCAACCTTTCCCCCCCCTCTTCTAAGATTAAACAAGGCTGGCATTGGCTCCTGTAATAAGAGCCTACCTGGTGAGGTGAGAGGCTAGTGTTTACGGTGGAGGTGGAGTGGCACTACAGCACTTTTTTGAAGACTATTGCACTGCGGCACACTGGGTGCTTTTACTAAGAACATTTATTCAGCGCTGCACCTTGTTATTTTATATGGAACTTTTCTAGGATTTGATAAATTGCCTATTGTGTTCACCTGCTTATTTCTCAGATTACTGCGCTGACTGTATACACCATTTTATAGTATTGGTATAAGCTTCATCCAATGATATTGAAGGGGGGATTATTTCTTTCCTATTGAGTTGAGTTAGTTGGATGCAGTGGTAGTATTCTGAGTTCGGAAGTTTGTATTGGGATTGTAAATCTGTAAAGGGGAGGATTTTTCCATCCTTAGCTATTTGATGTGTAGTGTGAATTCCGCATTTTTCCCAGGCGGAAAATTGAATATTTGGGATGTGGTATTTCAAGGATTTTAAGGGTAGTGGGACATTTCTTGTAATCCTGCAGGGATATTTATGCTTTACTAGAGTTGTCAGGGCCTGCAGAGTGGCCTGCATGGCAGGGTAGGGTGAATTGACAGAGTGTTTTTGAAGTAGGGTGTACATAATTAGATTCTTAGGATGTAGGGTTTGCAGTAGGAGCTGTTCATTCAAGGACCATATTTTCTGTGAATTTGGGTTCCACCAGTATTTCGTGTGGTCTAAAATTGCGGCTAGGTAGTAGTTATGGATATCAGGTAAAGAAAAGTTCCGATGTTAGGTCAGTATTGCATTTGCATATGAGAATTACGTAATCTGGGAACAGTCCGATTTTGTTTTGTATGTGGCCTATTGTATCCCCTTGACTATCGTAGATGATCTGATTGTGTGCCCTAGGAGCTCCATGATTAATGCGAATATCAGCAGGAATAGTGGGCACCCTTGCCTTGTACCATTGGTAATCGCAAATTCTGAAGATAGGGTTCCTGAATTCAGTACTCTTGCTGATGGGTGTGAATATAGTGCACGCGATCAAATGCCTTTTCTGCGTCTAAGGCTAAAAACCATGTGGGCATTTTGTGCTCTTCTGCGTAGTTGAGAATATTCAGGATTCTTCTTGTAGCATGTGGGGCTTGGCAGCCTTTTATGAATCCTACCTGATCCGGGGAGTTTGGGGAGTACAGGCGGTCCCCTAGTTACAAACATCCGACTTACAAATGACTCCTATTTATAAACGGAGGTAGACAACAGGAAGTGAGAGGAAATCTACCCATAGGAAGGGAAATTCACTCCTGTAAGAGTTATCCTGGGAAAAAGGTGTCTCCACTGACACTTTATCACCAAGCTTTGTTTCCACAACAACCCAAAAATTTACAAAATCCAATTATCATTGGATATTCATTGGAACAGGAAGTGAGGTGAAATCTTCTGAACATAAATACAGACAGCAAAACAAACATTACAGGGGTGTTAACCCTTCCCTATGCTATCCAAAAAGCTTAAAAATCATTTTTTTGGCTGAAGTTACACTGAAAAAATGTACCTGTTCCGACTTACACACAAATTCAACTTAAGAACAAACCTACAGTCCCTATCTTGTTTGTAACCCGGGGACCACCTGTATGTCTAATAATCTCAGGGCTAATGTTTTGGCATAGATTTTGATATCGAAATTTAGGAGGGATATTGGTCTGAAACTGCTCGGAAGGGAAGTATCTTTATCTGGTTTGGGTATTGTGGTTATCGCTTGAAGCATTTCTGTGGGAGAAATGGCCTCTAGTCATTGCTGTATTGTACTGATGTACTAGGTGGGGGTCAGTGTGTCCGCAAATTTTTTATAATATTCATTGGGGAATCCATCACTGCCAGGAGTTTTAGATGTGGGTAGTTTTGATATGACCTTTTTGATTTTGGGTTCCGTAAAGGCTTGGGAGAGTGAGGATAGTTGGTCTGCTGTCAGGCTAGGGAGGTCTAGAGGATTGAGGAAGGCTTGTATTTGTTTTGTGGTAGGTTGCGGTGTCTTTGGGTCATGTTTGAGATCATATAAGCTAGCATAATATGTTCTAAATACCTCTGCCATGTCTTTAGAGGATGTGACTTTGTTTCCTGTTTTTCCATGAATCATGTATTTTTCCATGAATCATGTATGGGATTCTCCTGTTTATACGCATGCCTTTGACACGTTTTGCCAGGAATGCACCTGTCTTGTTGTTAAGAGCGTAAAACTGCGCTTGTAGTGTTTTGGTTTGTTTTTCAAATTGGTATAGAAGTAGATCTCTCAGGGAGATTCTCAATTTTAGGAGTCCTAGGGAAGTTTGATGGGTAGGGTTTTTTTTGTTGGTGTCTTCTAAATCGCAGATCTGTTGGGTGATTTGCTTCATTTTTGTGTCTCGCTGTTTTTTTGCTCTAGCACTAAGCTGTTTGAGTATACCTCTCATGTAGGCTTTATGCGCATTCCACAGTAAGCATTTATCTGTGGAAGGCGTATCATTGACTGAAAAAAATTGTTTTTGGGCTTCTCTTTCAGCCTTTTCAATTTCTGGTAGGGAGAGTAAATAGGTGTTCATTCTCCAAATTGCAGGGGGCGGAGGGGGCTAAGTTTAGCTGATGGGGCGAGTGAAATGTTTATAGGAGCGTGGTCCGACCACAATATGATCCCCATTGTGGAGGAGGTGACGTGTGGAAGAGTCCATTGATCTGTTAGGAAAAGATCTATACGAGTGTAGGTATGGTGTACTGTCAAGAAAAACGTATAATCCCGCTCGCTAGTATGAGTTCTCCATATGTCAAACAGATTGTTTGTATGTAGGAGATTGTTTAGGCTGCAGAAGAGTCCATATTTGGGTCTCCAAAGTGTTGAAGTCTCCCCCAATAAGCAGAAAACCCTGGTTGGCGACGGAGACTTTCTTTAGAATTTTGTTTAGAAAGGAGATCTGTCTGGCATGTGGAGCATATATATTTACAAGTGTATAGACAGCATCATTAATCTTACCTATTAACCACTTCACCCCCAGTGCCGTAAATAGGCGGCAGCTACTTTGAGTGGATGGTATCGGGATATAGCCTGCAGCTGCATCCTGGTACCGTTTTTTTGAGCGGACGGTCGGCTATCCGGGGATAAGGCCGATCTGGCTCGGGAGCCGCTCTATCGTTATCCCCGGGGGCGGGAGGGGACAACCACTCTTCTCCGGCCTCCCGTCCCACTGGGAGACCGGAGTTACGATCTGGCGCGTCCGCGGGCTCAGAGGAGACCTGAAGGAAGCCGGAATTGGCTCCGATCGGGTCTCCTTCGGCAAATTCCGGAAAGCAACAGCATAACGTCACTTCCGGTTTACTCGGCGGCTAACGGCGCTGGTTTTAAAAAAATTACAGTATTCAGAATCGCTGTTTTTGCCAATCTGAATACTGTGAAGTGCAAAGGAGGGATGGGGGCCACACATGTGAGGTATCCCCGCAATCGCCAGAGTGTGAGCAATAATTCTAGCAAAAGACCTCCTCTGCCCCTCTAACCTGGTTACCGTTAAAAAATTTTAAAGCGTCGCTTATGGAGATTTTTAATTACCGGATTTTGACGCCATTCCGCGAGTGCGCACAATTTTCAACAGTAACATGTATGGTATCTATTTACTTGGTGTAACATCCTTTCACAATATACAAAAAATTGGGCTAACTTTACTGTTGTCTGTTTAACTCAAAAAAGTGAAATTTTTCCAAAAAAAATCGCACTTGAAAGACCGCTGCGCAAATACAGTGTGACAAAAAGTATTGCAACGATCGCCATTTTATTCTCTAGGGTGTTTGAAAAAAATATATAATGTTTGGGGGTTCTAAGTAATTTTGTAGCAAAAAAAACAGTTTTTAACTTGTAACCAACAAATGTAAAAAAGGGCCCCAGTTGGTAAGTGGGTTAAGATAATATAACGACCATTGGTGTCCTTCTGTAGCGAAAGTAGCTGAAAGTTCAAAGATGAAGCGATTGCTATAAGGACTCCTGCTTTTTTCTTTTCAGAGCATGCTGTGTAGATGGTAGAAATCTTTTTCAAGTAGAGGTGGGATATTCTGTTTTTAGCAAAGTGCTTCTGCTGTAGGAATAGAATGTCTCCTGCTAGAGTTTAAAGTTCTTTGTTTAAAGCATTTCTTTTGAGAGGGCTCCTGAGTCCTCATATGTTATATGAAATTAGTTTAAGAGCCATGGGAATATTTCAGCCAGTCGATCTTCAGGGCGCTTAAATTTTGAGGCATGGGTAGGTTGTGAAAGTCCAAAGTGCTGGGGAGGTTGTCAGCATATCCAGTGTGGGTAGAGATCCAGTGTAAGGCCTGAATGAGTTGTAACCTTGGTTGAGGAGCTTCACAGGTTTGATTCAGTCCGATGCGGATCAAAAGACGGAGCTGTAAATAGAATAAGATAACTGGGTGTGGGGTAAAAAGGAACCTGGAGAAAAAGTCCAGTAACAATGTGCAATTAAGCGTTGCTATAGTATGGGAGGAGTATGGTTGCCCTGTTAGTTGTTCATAGCTGGGGTGGGTGTACCATAGGCCCAAGTCTGTTGGTCTATGAAGGTGTCCGGGCAGGACAGTATACTTTTATGTTTTGATTTCCCGGTTGCTGAAGTAAAGTGTTTAAATCTTGTTTAAGACCAGCCCATAGATACTCTTGAAGGTGTGGGTTTTTGTTACCCTCGGGTGTTTTTGGTGGCAGTATCTTCCAATCTTTAATCAGTTTGATGCCTTTCTCCAGTATAGGTTTTGTGTTGTTTCGTAATCAGCAATTTAGTCGAACGCCCCCTTTAGTAGGGTATGTTGTGGTTGCGGAGCGCTTTAGTCAGCGTGAGAAATTGCTTTCTAGTGCGTATGGGGGCTGCAGGTAAATCCGAGTGCAAGGCTATGCCCGCAAATTTCTCGGAGAGTGTTGGGTTGTTCTTGGCTGCTTTCATCACCTTTTCCTTTGCATGAAAAAAATGAATTCTAGCCAAGGTATCTCTTGGGATGGTATCAGGAAGAAATGAAGGCTTTGGTAGGTGGTGCGCTCGGTCTATCATGAGGTCCCTTTGACTGATGCTGGGTACTAGCTCCGCCCTTAATTGCTGTAAAAGTCAGTTAGGGTGGCGTCAGTAACATTTTCAGGGATCCCCCTCAATTTAATATTGTTTCTTGAACGATCTTTGAGATCGGCGAGTTTGGCGTTAATTCTTTGTAATTCAGTATCGTAAACGTTGAAGGAATCGATCAGATCATTACGATCATCAGACGTCTCCTATTTTTCTTCCGCCTGATCCACTCTGTTAGCGAGATCATTCACTGAGCATGACACCCCTGCGATCATATGTGACATGTCTGAGTGCAGGGAGTTACGGAGGGAGAGGAGCATATCTTTTACGTCCCCTAGGGAGGCAGGTTGCTGGGAGGATGGGAAATCCTCTAATGGCAGCATGGCTGTTACATGGTCTAGGTCTAATCCTCGGCCTGACTCCCATGCCTGGAGCCCCTCTTCTCCCTCCTGCCTGCATTTTTGCTTTTAGCAGGGCTGCGGGTGGTAGGGCTGTCTGGAGGCGTTTGTTCACCTGGTAGATGCCTGTCTGGTGTCGTTCCCTTGACACTGGCATGCAGAGGCTGCAGCGGTGCTTCTGCTGGCTCTGGTGTGAGAGCTCTGTAGCGGGAGCCACCGCCATCTTGGTGGCTGTGTGCAGGCGAGGAGGACGAATAGAAGTCCATCAGTTTCTGCGGGACTGAGCTGGCGTCCATCTTCTTCATCATGCCGACTATGTATGGAGGGTGTAGAGATCCGGTCCTGGTCTTTCAATGCTGGCCTGGGAAGCTGTGAGTGTCACTGGCATGTCCGTGGTTGGCCACGCCCCCCCACAACTTGGGCTTTACATGCACCTGGATGGAGACCCCTGTCCTTGGAGAGCATGAGCTTAGGACCTTGTTCCTCCAGGAACCTTCAAAGATTGTCAGAGTATGTAGGAGTCCCTGGTGAGTAGGACTGTTAAATTGTTGTTGAAGTGAGTGCCTGATAGGAGGATCAAGATATTAGGTGTTTTTACATATGAGAGGTCTCATTCCATTGAAATAATCTGTAGAGTGGAAAGTGAAGTGAATGCTGCTGGAAGGGAATAGAGGGTGGTGCATTGGGTGCCACATGAAAAAGAATGCAATGGTGTAGCAAAAACTGAAAGAGGGAAAGACATCTTCTTGGTTCTAGCTCCTAGGAAGAAGTTAAGAGACTGGGTTGGATCTCCGATGCCGCTCCTCAGAGACCCCCACTAAATTTGGCGAGATGTAGCCTACCCACACTGACTCCCAGTATTATGAGAGTGGTATAAGCTCTGAAAATGCTTGTGTGATGCTTCGCGGTCCCTGATTGACTATCATGTTTTATTTGCTTCCAGTGGCGGCTGGTGAAATTTTAGGATGGGGGGACGCAGGCACCGCCCTTCCTTTTTGACCCCTCACACTTCTCATAAGCCCGACCCCTTATAGTTTCCACCCATTGTGTCAGGAGTATACAGCCCAGGATCACCAGATAAGGTATACAGCATCACATATAGGGGTATACGGAGTCACCAGATAGGGTATACAGTCACCAAATAGGGGTATACAGAGCCATCAGATAGCGGTATACAGAGCCACCAGATAGAAGTATACAGAGCCCCAGGTAGGGTATACAGAGCCCCAGATAGCAGTATACAGAGCCCCAGATAGGGATGTCATTTCCACATTTCATGTGGTGCTCGTGCTTTGTGCCAGGTGCGATAAAACAAACAGATGACTACCTCAATATGGCACCATTCATTTTAACAGTGGCTTATTTTAAAAAATACTTGTATAAGTAGTAGACAGTGAAGGAAGGGGCAGGGGAAATTTACCCTTACACTGAAGGGGAGGATTGTACTCACCAGTTGGCACAGGTGTACGTGTTTTGCCAGCTACAGTAGGGGAAGAATGGCAAAAACAGGTTATCAAAGAAAAATAAAAAAATTGGTGGCGTGAGGAAGGAGTTCAACCACCGAACCACCACCCCTAAGTCTGTTGAGTGCACAATGAAGGAACATCAGCACACAGAGTGTGTCATTACTGTGTAATGAAGGTGTGCCTTGCTTGGCCTATGCAGATGCCCCATCCCTCTCCACCTGTGCAAGGTACCTATACAAGTGTTATTTTATTACATGTGCAACGCTCACTTCAGCAGGAGCCCACAGTTTAACCACCTCAATACTGGGCACTTTCACCCCCTTCCTGCCCAAGCCATTTTTTAGCGCTGTCACACTTTGAATGACAATTGTGCGGTCATGTTACACTATAACCATGTGACATTTTTATCATTTTCTTCACACAAATAGAGCTTTCTTTTGGTCATATTTAATCACTGCTGGGTTTTTTACTAAAACAAAAAAAAAAAAAAAAGAGAGACCGAAAATTTGGGAAAAAAAAAAAAGTTTTTCTTAGTTTTTGTCAGTAAATTTTGTAAGTAATAATTCTCCTTCACTGATATGTGCTGATGAGGCGGCACTGATAGGCTGCACTGATGAGGCAGCACTTATGGGCACTAATATGCTGCACTTATGGGCACTGATAGGTGGCACTGGTGGGCACTGATAGGCGGCACTGGTGGGCACATATAGGCAGCATTGATGGGTGGCACTGATGGGCAGCACTGATAGGCGGCACTAATAGCCAGCACTGACTAGCATCACTAATGGGCACTGATTGGTGGCACTTGTGGGCACTGATTGGTGGCACTTGTAGACACTGATTGCTGGCACTGCGGTGGGCACTGGTTGCTGGCACTGGTGTGGTGCTAATGGTAATCAGGGCAATGATGATCATTGCCCTGATTACATCCCTAGATGTCCTCTGTGAGGAGATACGCTGATCGGCTCTACTCGCCACACACACTGTCAGTGTGAGGTGAAGAGTGCCAATTACCAGCACTTCCACGGCTCTTTACACAGATCGGGGTCATGCCATGTCCTGGCAACATGGCACGGCCGCGATCGGCGCGCCCCCTAGAACGCGAGAAAGTGCGCTTTCTGGGATGACGTCGTCCCAGAACGAGAGCCACACCGCCATCATTTGACGGTGGGTGGGCGGCAAGTGGTTAAGGTCCCTAGGTCTTTTCCCATAGTTGCACCCACAGTCAGACACACAGTCACAGCCACTCCTTTGGCTCAATGAACAGTCTAGGGGTATGCTTTTCTGATGCTTTTCTTGCAGAACTTGGACAGGAGTAGGATAACTGTGGGATACTCCAGCAACTTTAGCAGCAACTTAATGAAGAGGTACAGCCAAATCTTGTTTGACTGCATTTCTCCTGGGGATCACAGGAGTGCAGTTCTGTGCTGACATCACAGAGCCGGTCAAGGCTTGGGAAAGATCTGGACCATATGGTTTGGATCCGCCCACATGCCTGGACCGGCACCCGGCTCAGCCTCTCAGCAGGCCGCTCCCGCCCCCTCCACAGCCCAGCGTTCCAGTGAGTGTGGGGGAACAGAGCATAGAGCCACTGAATGACAGTCATCAGCTCTCTTCTCACAGAACTGTGAGCACCAAGCGATCAGAGGTGTTTGATCACTCGATTCTCATTGTTAGAGCCGGCGGGAGACAGATGCAGCATCCAGCTAGGTAAGTATGATTCTACAAAAAAACTGATTCCCGTACTTCTCTTTTAAGGACACTAGTCTTCCTCTTAATAACTGTGAGCAGAGTCCTTGCACAAACAGTTAGTGGACGAAGCTGTACCAGGACACCAGGCACAAAGTCCCTTTTTTGAGCAATGCTGACTGCAGCACTACGAGGGATATCGGCAACACACAGTCTCAGGGATTTCTCTTTCCATTCTGTACTCACCAATGTCCTTTGATAGTTGGACGCCTCCTTCCAATATCTGCCAGACGCCTTTGCCAGTGATACCAAACGGAATCCCCAGACAAAAGCCCTTCAGTAAGCTCCTGCAACTTTCAGCAAAATAGGCTCCACAAATAGCCTAGCTGGAACCTCGGTGAACAGCAGACACATGGTAAGCCTGCTCAGGAGGGCAGCAGCCCTTGAGGCTATTAATGTCTCTGGGGAAAATACACCTCTGCTCCAGGTCTCAGAGTATTTATGCCCCTTCCCAGCCACCATACGGGTACCTCTCACCAGGGATTGGCCAGGGCTGCATAAATATTCAGCTGCTGATCTGACTCTCCATGCCCACTATCTTCCAGAACCTTTCCAGACAGACGGGGAGGCAGTCAACCCTGCAGTCAAACACAGAACTGACCAAGACAATCGCATTCAGCTACACTGATTAAAGTGAGGCATAAACTAAATTTACCTAACCTAGCAGCTATCTAGGAGGGTGCTACACATGTGATGACTTTTTACTCAATTAATATTTGTAGTGATGGTGTTTTTTCATGTTTTGAGTTCAGCTTTGAAATATAGGCATTTAGATTAATAATTTTAGAATAAAAAGTTTGACTTCTCCTGCAGAAAATGAAATAAATTCAAGTTTAAATGGCTTTATCGTTGCATTACGCTATGACAGAGGCATATTTATAATGCCTGAACAATCACGCTGGTGTTAAATGTTACAGATTTATGGCGGAAGTGCAATTATACTTTTGGCCGTGATGTGCAAAATTCTCATCCTGTACAATTATCCATCCAGCTTGTCAGCCAGGTGAGAAGTGCATCGCAGCATGTTAACTGCTGCCGGAGCGCTGAGGTCATAAATAAAACAACGGCTAAAACTAATACTCTTAATGGACCAGCTAATCCATAATTAATGTCTTCGCTGGATCTTCATACATGATGTGATTTTCTTATCCCCAGAAACTGCTATGGCTGTTATCTTGAAACCATACTCTATGTCAAAGATGATTAGACTTTGTAAATTACACTCATTGGGGGGGAGGTGGGTGGCCTGCAAAAATATTCTGGGTAGAGCTAGGCAGGGCTGTCTTAATGCATGGGCACCACTGGGCACTGCCCAGGGGACCCAGGTGCATGGGGGCCCAATGATAATCTTACATTACATCATACTTGCCAACTGTCCCAGATTTGCTGAGACAGTCACCCTTTTTACTAAGCTGTCCCAGGATGGCTGTGTCTTGAACAGCGTCCCAGAACCAGTATTGTGCCCTCCTGATCACAGTATTGTGCCCTCCTGATTCTCCTGTACTCTGCCTTTCTGCAACCCCCACCCCCTTTTGGTGCCCTTTTTGTTGATTAGTCTTTGATTTATGGCATGTTTTCTTACCATTTAAAATCTATTTTATTTAAAGTACTAATACATTTATATTTAATTCCATCAACTATTTACACTTTAATTCTTGGAAGTAGCTGCATAAACTGGGGTAGGCTGGTAGAGGCCCCAGTGCATTACTTTGCCCAGGGGCCCATGGTGCTACTAAGATGGCCCTGGAGCTATGGTACAAAAAGGACTCCCACCTTCTTTAAAGCTTATGACTAAGGGGATGCATGGATGCAGGGCCGATCCTGGGCGGGTGCACTGCACCCAGGCGCCACAGAGGTGGGGGCGCCGAAGAGCCAGAGTGCTCCCATCCCTCCTCCTCTCCTTGTCTGTGAGCACAGGAGAGCAGAGAGACAACAGAGAGAGGTGTCCGGATCACCGTCCCGCTCGTGGGTTTCTTACCTCCGACCCACCCACCGTCGTCCTGAGTCCTCGGGTCGTGTCGAGACTCGTCACCTATCCACCCACCCCGCTACCCGCCTAGGAGGGAGGCGAGACAACAGAGAGACGAGAGGACACGAGTGTCTGTTCCTCTCCTCCTCCCTACCCTCGTGAGACCGAGAAGCCGCGGGGGTGGAGACACCGCGGACCCACGTCACGTGG
>BLSH010525229.1:491295-510338 GCA_018402905.1 Glandirana rugosa | reverse complement strand
TTATCTTGGTCTCATCAGACCACAGGACATGGTTCCATTAATCCGTGTCCTTAGTCTGCTTGTCTTCAGCAAAGTGTTTGCAGACTTTGTTGTGCATCATATTTAGAAGAGCCTTCCTTCTGGGACAACAGCCATGCAGACCAATTTGATGCAGTGTGCGGCGTATGGTCTGAGCACTGACAGGCTGACCCCCTACCCCTTCAACCTCTGCAGCAATGCTGGCAGCACTCATACGTCTATTTCCCAAAGACAACCTCTGGATATGACGCTGAGCATGTGCACTCAACTTCTTTGGTTGACCATGGTGAGGCGCTGTTCTGAGTGGAATCTGTTCTGTTAAACCACTGTATGCTCTTGGCCACCATGCTGCAGCTCAGTTTCAGGGTCTTGGCAATCTTCTATAGCCTACGACATCTTTATGTAGAGCAACAATTCTTCTTTTCAGATCCTCAGAGTTCTTTGCCATGAGGTGCCACGTTGAACTTCCAGTGACCAGTATGAGAGAGTGAGAGCGATAACACCAAATTTAACACACCTGCTCCCCATTCACACCTGAGACCTTGTAACACTAATGAGTGACATGACATTGGGGAGGGAAAATGGCTAATTGGGCCCAATTTGGACATTTTCACTTAGGGTGTACTCACTTTTGTTGCCAGCAGTTTAGACACTAATGGCTGCGTGTTAAGTTATTTTGTGGGGACAGCAAATTTACACTGTTATACAAGCTGTAACTCACTACTTTACATTGTAGCAAAGTGTCATTTCTTCAGTGTTGTCGCATGAAAAGATAGAATAAAATATTTACAAAAATGTGAGGGGTGTACTCACTTTTGTGAGATACTGTATGTAATTTTGTCCCACATATCAGAGGACATGTTTCAATCCTTTACAAACATATTCTAGCTAGTTTTGATACTAGCCTCCCTCCCCTATGTTTGTAAATGGGAACAAGATCTAAACCGCTCATTCGATGTTATTGATCGGTCCAGCCACTAAATCTGTTTCCTCTAATGTTGCTGTGGAAACAAATTATAAGGTTCTTTCTAGTTGCTATTTAGTTCCTGCCAGGATAGCGAAATATGCTCCTGATTACCTCGCGGCTGTTCAGATCATGGCACCCAACTCCATATATGGTGGGATTGTCCAATAGCCCAAAAATGATGGAAGGCAGTTTTTGATTTAGGTTCTAAAGTGTTCGAAATTTCCATACAACCTAATCCTGCAGTAGCTCTTTTGAATCTAAAACCAGATGGAATTACGCGGAATCAATTTTGCCTTCTTTTACAGCTCTTAACAGCCGCAAAACAAACCATAGCTAAGGCATTGAAAACTCAAAGTCTGATTGCAGCCAAAACCACTCACAGAACCAATAGAGCTCTTGTTCATGCTAAAATCGAAGCAATTGAGAGTGATCGGATCTGAAAATTTGAAAACCTTTGGTTACCTTGGGTCAGTGTTGCCAACCGCCAGTAAATTTACTGACAGTTTGTAAAAATCAGTCATTTTTAGAACTGTCTATAAATATCAGGGTCTGATAATTTGTCATGCTGTGCTGACTTTTTAAGTGTAAACTGGGCAAACTACTTGATATGGGTATTGTCAGTGTTTCTATGTTGTGTTTAAATATTAATTGTCTTAGTTTTTAATAGTAGTTCAGTTATTTTTAAGGTTGCCAGTAAAAAATGTGCTCTGCCAGTAAGATTTTCCATGATTTGCCAGTAAAAAACGCTGCGGGAGGTTGGCAACACTGCCTTGGGTTAAACATTGTTTGCCTGACAGTACAAGTAAGTTGCCTGACACAGCCAAGAAACTGTCACTCAATTATGGATGGGCGTTACCTTTGAGCCCAGCTCCTCATTCGCTCCCTTATAAAAACATGTCCATCTACAGCCACCCCTCTTGGTTTGAGAAAGGGGCGGGACCCTGAATCACGTAACCACGCCCACTGACGTCACCACGTTCCCCTTTTGGAGACCCGGACTTCACCGATCACATCAGAGCGGGCTAACAAGCTGGGGGGGGGGGGGCAGGGCACCTGGCGCCCCCACTTGTCATAGCCTCTCTTAACCTCCTTTTTTGTGTCATCTAAACATGGAGCAGCCCAACCCCACAGAGATTGCATCCACAGCTCTTGGTGTCCATCTGACAACCCTTCCCATGCCACCGCGAGCCGATCCTATATCTCACCAGCGGTTCCTGTCATCCACCATACCGCTCGCTCATCCTACCTGCCCCAGCTGAGGCTGCACTATCCCTCGCAGCTGCAGACACACATACCCAAGATCTGCCACTCCATCTGCTGCCACTGACCTCCCCATAGCACCCGGACATTTCTCCTGCACATCAGTGCTTCACAGGCTCTCCTGTCTGATCCACGCCAGCCGCTCCCCAGAGCACCTGTGCGGGACTTACCGCTCCTCATGAACGACTATGTTTTTTTCTTCACATATAAAGTGAGTTTTTAACGTTTTTTTACTTATACAGTAAAACCTTGGTTTGTGAGCATAATTCGTTCCGGAAACATGCTTGTAATCCAAAGCACTCGTATATCAAAGCAGATTTCCCCATAAGAAATAATGGAAACTCAGATGATTTGTTCCACAACCATTTATTCATAAGTCTTTCAGTTTATAGTCCATATAAAAATCTTATAGCAATGTGATAGGTTGTGTAACCATAAAATGTCCATCCACAAATGGGCGCCTCCACAAGGGGATTAGAAGCAAAATCCAGCAGGAGCTACAGAGAAGAGAGGCGCCTCTAAAGCCCCGTATACACGGGACGACGATCGCACGTACGATCGTGCCAAATCGTATGTTGCCTGTTGTATGTAGCATACTGACTGCACTACACGATCGTACGACCGCAGAAGAACGTTCAGGTGCATGTAATTAGCATCCAGCCATTCCTGACTTTGGAGCATGCGTGTTTTGCACAATACAACTTTGTTGTACCAACTGCTCTGCACATACGATACAACGGTCGTATGAGCGCTTGTTGGTACGACCAAGTTTTCTAGTCTGCTCATACAACCCCCTTGTACGACCGTCGTACGTTCGACTGTTCAAATCGAGCATATGAACGATCGATATTGTATACAACGGTCGTTAGTATGACCTGTTGTATGCGATGGTCGTCCCGTGTGTACGGGGCTTAAGTGTAGCAATATGGTAACATTTAATGAATCTCACACGGTTGATGATTAAAAGAGGCAAATCTAAGTATGCAGGCATCCAGGGGGAAAACTTTCCACATAGACCAGGGGTAGGCAACCTGTGGCCCTCCAGCTGTTGTGGAACTACATTTCCCATGAGGCATTGCAAAGCTGGCAGTTACAATTACTCTCAGAGGCATGATGGGACTTGTAGTTCTGCAACAGCTTGAGGACCGTAGGTTGCCTACCCCTGACATAGACCGTCATCCACACCGCTAGCTCTCACCGCTGTAATGGTGACCAAAAAGGCTACCCTGCAGTAGAGCGATCTGAAAGCGAGGCTTGAAGCCCTCGTGGAGCGCAGCATGGAAGGGATGACGTTGATGGTGGTGAGGAGGAAGGTCTATGTGGACAGCTTTACCCCGGATGCCTCCATACTTAGATGTGCCTCTTTTAATCATCAACCATGTGAGTTAAATGTTATACCTTCATTAAATATAACCATATTGCTACACTTTAAAGCGCCTCTCTTCTCTTTTATACACAGTTGTGACGTGACGCTACTCTTATATCAAGACATCGCTTGTATATCAAGTCAAAATGTATTTAAAAATTTTGCTTGTCTTGCAAAACGCTCTCAAACCAAGTTTTTTTTGTTATTTGTTTTTACTTTTTTATTTAATTTTTTATGCACTCAATACCCCCTCTCATATTGTCTATTTAGTCCTGTACTGGTTTCTATAGGTTGGTGCCCTCTTCCATCATTTCTAAACATTGTTTACCTCCAGACTTTGATGACACTTTACTATTGCCATGGTAATAATATTTCATTTACCCTTTCATCACCCTTCATTCGGTTGAAGCTGCACTACCTCTATCAAATTTACTCTTTACTCCCGCTGTACTTTTTTCCCTTTTCTTTACTTCTATTCTCTTATTCCTATTTCATGACTCTTTCCCTTTTATCAGTTCTTATGGGGTACTCACAGGGTGGTTCTTCAGACCCATTGAAATGTACTTTTGCTTTACTGATTTGTTAATCACCTTGTTTTTAATCAGACTGAGTCAGCCATCTAGTTTCTCCTTCTTTTCAATTATATGACAGTTTTGACATTTGACTTTGACGGTCTATTTGATGCTTACAGTATATAGTGCGATATTTTATTTGAAATTTTTATGTGTGTCTTTCCAATTGAAGTAATTAATTTGTTACCCTTTGAATATGTACCACAATCTTTGTAAAATTCAGATTGTTCCCCTTTGTTTTATTTAAAACAATAAACAATTTTGACGAGGATAATCCCGGTAGATCAGCAGTTTTTAAAATACTCAGACCAGCCCCTCTGGCACCAACAACCATACCGCATTCAAAGTCACTTAAATCCCCTTTCTTCCCCATTCTGATGCTCGGGTTGAACTTCAGCAAGTTTTCTTCACCACCTCTAGATGCCTACATGCATTGAGTTTCTGCCATGTGGTTGGCTGATTAGCAATTTGTGTTACCAAGCAATTGAACAGGTGTACCTAATAAAGTGGCTGGTGAGTATATGTCCCAGGTTAGGGTGGCACCTTAAAGAAGAGATTAGGAAGACTGTGGCCAGCACCTCTCACCACCATGCAGTGTATTAAGAAACATCTTCCGCTATCTGATGGTCAGAATTTGTGGCGACTGTGGACTCTCTCACAAAACCCGTGACGTCCTTCTCTTCCAGCTCACTGTATCTCTCCAACAGCTGTGGCCTCTTTGTGTCTCACTCTGACACAGTGGCAAGCTCTGGCAACAGCAGCATCTCCAACTGGTAGTCCCATGCAGTACTTGGCTTGATAAAGGCTGCCTCCTGGGGACTCCATAGTTCCAGGTGGCTTCCAGCCGTCTTTCTCCCACTCAACGTGTGGGCTTTTACCCAGCCACCCTGTGGCCACTCACTGCTCTCCTGTTGTCTGGGGCAGTGGGCAGGGCTCTTCTGAAAATGTCAAAATATCCCTTGGCTGGTTCTCTCTCTTTCTCCTCTTCCTATCCCTGGACTGCAGTACCTCTGGTCACTACAGCCAGGGAGAGGAAGATAAGTTGTAGTGCTGGCAGCTGTAACATTCCCTGTAACAGCCCTTCTTGAGGAGCTGTGGGAAGGGAGCACCATGGACGAGGGCTACATGTATTTGTAAGCATGTGTTAGTATCTCTTTTAGGGAGACTCCATTCCCTGGGTGGATACTGTAGATGGGGGGCTAGCTTAGTTCCTTATATTTTTGCTCCGGAAGCAAGCATGTAACGTTACAGTTCCAAGAAGAAGCCCTTGAGAATGGCCCAAAAAATGCGCTATTGGAATGCCCATTTAAAAGGGAATCTACAGTGAGGTCTGGAAGAGCTTGTATATAAGTGTAGTGCCCTCTACTTTAGGTAGGTGCTATGTGTTAGGATTTTGTTAGGTGAGGTAAATTTAGTCAGGCCTGATTGTTTTGATCCTGGGTAGGGGAGTGGCTGGTGACTCACAGGCAGTGACACCTCTTGGTTACCTCCTCTTTGCTTCTAGAGGGTTCTAGAAGAAAGAGTGGGGAAGAGAGGTGGAGCTTAAATAAATACAAATGATGAACCTTGTGAGCTGCTATACACACACCTGCTGCCAGCACTCTCAACCTACCTCCCAGGTGGTTAATCAAACTTTTATAGGAATATAACTGTGAGTTATATAAATGAGTGCAGCGCTAATACAACTAATAAATAAATAAAGTGCATACAAACATACATAAAGTGCAAATAACTGTGTCCTACTATGTTATGACCAATAACGTGCAATATAGTTCATTAATAAAGTGCAATATAGTCCATTCATAAAATGTAGCGTTCATGCATTAATCCATAAGGTGAAATCTTGATTATTTTGAAACATCCACTTTGTGACAGTTTAAATTGTAGCCAAGTGATCCGATCAACACACAGCACCCTGTGCCCGTCACCAGATGTGCTCTCACCTCATGGGCGCTATACAAACACTTTAAAATTTCCTCCTTTGAGCAAATTAAAAGACATCAAGATATCCTCCTCTTCATACATTCCACATCATCTCTCCACACTATGCATAAACCCTTATTCCTGCTTCAGAGTCTTCACCAAGGGCTCGATGTGGATCATGCAAAATTATATTACACCAATATCGCATCAATCCGTTTTACACCAACATTTATTAAAACACTCACATGATATTAAATTAAAATGCACATATACTCATCAGTGTGACAGTACGGGTCCCTCCTTCCCCTGAGATCTGCAGCTCCCCTGGGTTGGAAAACGGATCCTACACTTGCTCTCCACCTCTGAGTTCAAAGCCTCACTCCTCAGAACGCTCTCCACACTCCGTCCATCGACCAAGTTGGCCCCTCCACGTTTCATTGGACATCACCAGCCAACCTCCACCAACTTCCACCACCGGGGGTCTCCTACTAACATCGGTTCTGCAGCTACGCCTGAGTCTGAGGTCACTCAGTGCACCGGACTCCTGGGTCCTCCCTGGACACAGCTTCCTCTCCTCTGCACTTCTGCCCTGTCCAGAGTGGCCGTACTCTCTAGTGCACGGGATCCGAAGCCTGCTTGGGACACCGACAGACCCTGACCGTCACATACCATCTCCCTAGTATTGGCAGCCACTCCAGGTCAGTACGTTCCAGCCACCGGGACCTGCTCCCAGCATGCATCCATCTATGCACCAGTTCCTGTGGGAACATTGAGAGACACTTCACAGCGGGTCGCTGCTTGACAAGACCGTTACCACCCGGCCCTTGTCCACTTTCCTCCAGCACACAGCTGCTATACTGCTACATGCCATTCCTGAGAGTCCTTGTTCCTGTGATTAACTCCCTCCTTCCCCAGCTATGACTACTCACCTCAGGCAGTGACTTTCCCTCCCGTGGAGTCATCCAGATCTCATTTCCTCCCATCCAGGACCTTCCACAGACCATCCCAGTCTGCGACCCCAGAGCGGTGGTATTTTGATTGATCTTCCATCTGGCTGACTAATTGTCCCATGGTGTCCATTACATTGATTTACCAGTACTCCTTCCACATATGGATTGATTCATGTTTTTATCCACTCCCTTGTGTTCACACATTAGCCCAGGTTTTAATAAACTATTTTTTACGACACAAAGTGACTTTGAAGGTTCCATTGAGCGCTGTCTTCAGTTTGTACCATTGTATTCACCGTTCCAGCGATTGCCAACTGCTCTGTACTCCTTCAGCATTTATACATGAGGTCATTGATTTTTCCAGCATTTACTTTGGCTCTTGTTGTAGCGCTTTAAGGACACTGTTGAGAGTGAGAGCCAGAGGCAGGCCTCATCATGTTCTAGCTAGGCCTGAGAGGTGTTGTGAAGGAGAGGTAACTGCAAGCAAGAGTGTGCTGGAGGAGAGAAGGAGTGTATATAAAGGAGTGTATATAGATGGTCCCGTTGAAGAACTGTCTGATCTGCTGGGCATCCCATAAGCACCCTTTACCCATCCATGTTAAATCCCCTGATAAAAAAGAAAAAAAACATAAGTACCGGCCTGTTCTTCCTGAATCCGGATGTATGGAAAAGAGTGACTGAGGGCACTGTGACAGGTGAACCACTACTTCCAGCAACCCCTGCGGGGCATGGCTACATATAATTGGACTCTACAGTGATTAAGTTGTGTGACAGCAAAACATGGTACAACCTGTTACTGCTACTGTAAAATGTTAAAATGCTGTATCTTCGGGGTCAGAGGGTTTCCCCCTGACCCGTGTTGTAACCTGTATACGCTTTATTCTTTCAATAAAATTTGTTGAATAAAAAGGTCTAATCGTGTGGATATTCCTTTATTTCTGGTGATGGGCCTCAGGCCAGAAGAATTTGAGTAACCAAATGTACTCAATGTACAGGTGTGTGGTACCCTATCTCATTCTTATTGAAAGGGGACGGTGGGAGGTGCCTTTGGCCAGCATGGTGGTTGCTGTTGTTGAATTAGGACCCTGCATACATACTTCTTTGTATCCCCATTTTCCTTTTAGGGCTTTTTTCCAGTTTAAAAACCTCCATTCCAAAAGTCCAGGTGTGTCAGTGTTACATGCATAGCACCCCCTGTGCACAGTAGATTCATTTAGTTGGGCTACTGCTGTAGCCAGAGGAGCCAGGGTTAATTTGTTTAGAGTTAGGTTGGCAGAGCTCCAAGGACTGAGTCTCTATTGCTTCTCCCTGGTTTCTAGAAGCTCCCAACGAGTTCTATGACTTAGAGGGTGGATGGGCAGAGATGAGGCCTGAATATTTATAGGCTCCTCAAATCCCTGGATGAAGATGGCCCAGAAGGTGGAGAGATAGCCCATAAGTATTCTGGAGCCAGGCCATGTGGGAGCAGAGTCCAGGGTCTAGTGGCCTGGAGGGGACCCTTGTGCCGAGGGGGCTCTGCTTCCACACAGAAGGAGCCAGAGAGAGCAGCAAAGGAAGCCTCACACCCTTTCAGTCTCAGCTAGGCTTAGCTGAGTCACCCTGGGAGCCATTGGGACTTGTCCAGCAGAAGACCTGTTCAGCAGTCACTACATGAGCTAGAGTGTCTTGGCAGTTTCCACAGAAGGAAAGCACCTGCATGCAGTGCTGTTGAACTTGTTTCTTTACCAGTAAAGCTAATCTGTGTATCCTACGGGAGGACAGCCATGTGATTTTTTTTACAGCAGAGACAGTTTCAAGTCCTCCAGTTACATTCCACTACATATCTTTCCATCCCCATCCAAGTTTATTCCCCAATAAACTAAAAACAAAACGAAGCACTATTTTTTACTAACAGGATGCTGGAAATTCATGTAGCCTGACTATGCTTGCAAAGGGGGACCCAAAAATCTAGTGGCCATTAAGGGGGGTAGTGCTACACTTGGGTCAATGTACAAGACAGGGCAGGAAGCCCCCGAAAAAATCCAGTGGCTCCTCCAGACGTGGGACTACATCAGCCAGTTTCTTTAAAGCAAACCTTTAGCGAGAGACACATGGGGCTGAAATTTCCAAACACATTCTGGAGATGAGCTGACCAACTGGATTCACTGGGCTGGAAAATGTCTTAGAGTAAAGCCAGACATCTGCAGAATTGTTCCCGTTAATGGACACAAAGCTTTGAATCAAGAAGATAAACATGACAGGCAGAAAGTGAGCCTTTGTAGAATGGGAAGTAGCTATGGAAGCCTTCTTGTATCTCTTAGAAAAGGGGTCCTTTAAAGCTTTAGGTCCACTTGACTTCAAGACATGAAGGCTCATTATGTAAAAACATTTAAAAGACTTTGATTTTCAGTTAATTGGCTGTACTTAGCTCCTTGTTTTAAATGATTCTTAGCTTTTTAATTAGACTGAAGTTTTTTTTTCCATTACTTCTGCGGGCAAACCATCCAAGGAATGCAACCAAGCATGAAACATGTAGAAAAGTTGGAGACGTTGAGAATGGTGCAGACTGGGAAAGGATCTCCGGGGTCAGACACATTAACTATATTGAGTGTTACGCATAACATCTCAGCTCTTACCATGAGTCAGAATTAACCAAACACCAAGGTGACCTCATCTGCCATGACATTTGCCGTCAAGATTCAGATTAATTATGTCTTTCCAATGGCCACGGGAGGCCAAACATTAATAAATGGTAGACGACGGAGTTCAGTGCTGTGCCCAGTCAAATATTTGGTGTCTGACAGGAAGCTCTCAGTCCAATGTACTTTGCAGAGAGAATTTTCACTAATGCAATGTAAGAATAAGACTCCAATAAGTCTTAGGGGGGAAACCTGCATCCAATTGGCATTTTTGTCAAAAGCACGTGTCCATAATTTTGTAAAGCATACTGACTATCCAAAAATTTTCATTCGACCTGAACGCAACGTCAGAAGTAACATAATATTTCAAACCCTTGTTGGCAAGCGCAGAGGTCAAGCGTTTCTTGTAGTTGGTGACCAGGTTTGCACACATCTCAGGAGGGATTTTGGTCCTCTCTTCTTTACAGACCTGTAATTCCTACGGTTTCTTGGCTGTCGCTTGGCAACTCGAAGTTTCAGCTCCCTCCATAAATTTTCTATAGGATTAAGGTCTGGAAACTGGCTAGGCCACTCCATGACCTTAAAGCGGAGTTCCACCCAGTTAAAAGTCAGCAGCTACAAAAAGTATAGCTGCTGACTTTTAACGATCGGACACTCACCTGTCCCAGGTTCCAGTGATGCGGTCGCCTGAAAGCTCGCTCTTCTCCCCCTCCCCTCGGTGGCGCCGGCATCACAAGTGTGGGCGCCTGGCTCTGGCTTCAAAGCCATGCCCAAGTCAAGCTGCGCTTTGTGAATAGCCGGCGTATCTTTTGGGACCTGTGACGTGTTGCAGAAGATCGCCAGGTGGGGGGGGGGGGGAACTTTCTTCCTGTTCCACCACAGCAATCCTATGCTGAATCATTTAGATGTGCATTGGCAAACGTCAGATGGACCTTCTTGAGTGGAACTTGCGGATTATTGGCGGCCCGTCGATTAGGGGCGCACAGGTGCCGCCCCCCCATCCATGCGTCCGACCCCCTAATCTACATGCAGGGTGCCGGACATATGGATTCCAATGGGGGAGGGTGTTTTTTTGAAGCACGTCATTAGAGCCAGAGGCTTCAAAAAGGGTGGGCTCGGGGCGCAGAGCAGTACGCTCCGAGCCCACCCAGTTGTGTTACTATAGTGAATGAATATTCACTATTTTCTCACTGATCCTCCTCCTGGCCCATCAGGAAGTGGGTCCTGAGACCCGTCACCTGATTGACTGAAAGGATAGGCGATCCTATTGGACACCTAGGGGGAGGAGGGAGGTAATGCAGAAGAGGAGGAGATTCCCACCCGTCGCCTGTAGGAACGCTGCCCACCCACAACCCCGGGGGGGGGGGGTGCCGGTGAGTAACCTGAGTGGGATCAATCCTGCAGCATTTGCACCAGCCGCTACTGTTCCGGGTGCTGCAGGATTTCAATCAATGGCGGTGTATTGTGTTACCAATGGTTTGTTTGGTGACTGTGGTCCTAACTGCCTTGAGATCATTCACAAGCTCCTCCTGTAGTTCCGGATAAATGAAAATAGACCAGGATGGCGCCACCATAAATGTAAAACAAATGAAAAAAGAGTTTAGCTGCCTGCTTTCATAGATGGGAACAATTTCCCATCGATTAAGTTTGGACTAGAAATAGGAAAGTTATGGCGCTTACTCATATACCACAGGTGCAGTGCATAATAAAGTGCAATAGTAAAATAATTAATGCAAAAAATGAATACTTCTGTCAGATCCAAATTCAAATTGGAATGAAAAAGTTAGGACATTTGATTATATATACCACAAGTGCAGTGCATAGTAAAGTGCAATAACAAATGATACATCTGTAAGAGCAGCAAAGTCCAATGTTAAAGTCCTTCACATAAGGACACTGAGTATCTTCAATGCTGAGAGGAAATATAAAAGCCCATCCACCAAGTGAAGGAAAGCTAAGGGTTTCCACAAGGAAATCAGTTCTTCTGTAATATTGGAGTGCTCCACCACCACACGTGTAGGCTCGCTACACACTCACCAGATGAATGAAATAAACTTGCGTTTGTGTCATCAAATATTAAACTGGACCACCTTCTCCTCCACTGGGCTACCCTGAATGGCTCCGTACACACAATTGCTCCAATTTTCCTCCAAATTCAAGTTGAGCAACAAATCTCACAAAAACAAAGGAACAGCTTCATAGCGCAACTCAATTTATTGAAAGACAATCCATACAGCGTAATCTAAAAATGGTTACTCACATTAAAAAGTGCGGTAAGCCAGCACTAGCACGTTCAGCCTTAGATGTTTTTTTCTGGATTTTTGGTTGATATTCTATCTCTATCATTTAAAATAGACCTATGATAAAAATTATAGACCCTTAATTTCTTGGTAAGTGGGCAAACTTACAAAATCTGCAGGGGATCAAATTATTATTTTCCCCACTGTATGCAGAGCCGCAACAGATTTTGCACTTTCCAATTTTAGTAAATCAACCCCCTGATGTCTTCCTAAAAAATCATCTTCAAGCAGACCCTTACAATACCTTGCAGCCTATCACAAAGGTTGTAAAGTCTCATCAAACCTCCAAAAATATCCCAAAATGCACACTTACTGGAAACCCACCGGGGGTTTCGCCTTTAGGCCTCATACACAGGGACGTTTTTTGACGCCGGCGTTTTCTGGCGTTTTTTGCAGCTCTCCATGTTAGTCAATGGCCCCATAAAAACATCGGCGTTTTTGAGCTGTAGGTGGCGTCGGCGTTAGTGAGCAGAAAGTAGAACCCATGGCCATCGCGTTCTGAGGCTGTAACGTTTTGACGTTTTTTGACGCCGACGCCACAAAACGCCAACAAACGCCACCTAATATTGTACTGGCATTTTACGGCGTTTTTTTTACGCTGACGTTTTTAGGTTGAAAAATAGCAGAGGGATGATTTTTTTTAAAAACGCCTATTGACGCCGACGCTCAAAAACGCCAATGCATAACGCCGAAAAACGTCGACTTTTTTTCCTTGACGTCGGACCCGACGTTTTGTTTATTTTTTTAGATACACCCGTGTGTATGAGGCTTTAATGAGCAGAGTTTTGGTTGGCATCTAATAGGTTAATTCGTGACTCAGTCCATTAATATTTGTTGATTGCTCATAAAACTGACACTTACTGTCAGAGCGAATCCAATTACACCCTTGTACTTCTTTTTCAGCAAATTAGTTTAATTCAGGCCATTATCAGACTTACAATTCATTTCATTTAATCAACATCGCCCAGAGATTTAATATTTATTATAAATGACACATTGCAAAACAGAGCTCTCTTGCCAAGAACATAATGAGATTGGGTTTTGCTTGGATCTGAAGTAAGAGATAGCTGAATTCATCCCAGATTGCGTGTTGCCTGAAGTATAGAAGCGAGTGCTCAGTATGAATATTTCACAGAAATGAGATTGGTTACTGTGTTGCTTTGCACATTGCAGATCATTGTTTTTTTTTGCACTGCTTAACTACTTGCTTACTGGGCACTTTTACCCCCTTCTTGTCCAGGCCAATATTCTTTTGGTGGTATTTATTTGCCATTGGGTTTTTTATTTTTTGCAAAATAAATGAAAAAAGACGAATTAAAAAAAAAAAAAAAAAATTTTAATAAATAGTTTGTTATAAAATTTTGGAAACGGGTCATTTTTCTCCTTCACTGGTGTGTGCACTGATAAAGCGGCACAGATGAGGCTGCACTGATAGACATTTATTTGGCAGCACTGGTGGGCACAGATTGTCAGCACAGATGGGCACTGATAGGTGACACTGATGAGGAGGAACTGATTGGCAGCACTGATAGTCGACACTGATAGATGGCACTGATGAGGAGGCACTGATTGGCGGCACTGGTGGGCACACATTGGCGGCACTGGTGGGCACTGTTGGGACTGCACTGATAACCAGGACACTGATAATCCGTGCCCTGAATTATCAGTGTACATGCCCCTTTTAGAGAAGCCGGTTATCGGCTCTCTTCTCTCATGAGGAAAGGAGTGCTGATAACCTGTTTCTATTTACATCTGTGATCAACTGAGATTGGACACTTCTGATTACATGGTAAAGAGCCGTTGAGTGGCTCTTTACCTCAATCTGTAATCAGCAGTGTCCTCTGGACACTGCGTTTACAAAGTGCGGCGTCTCATAAGGGTCAGGAAGTCCACAGCCAGCTCTCCAGGGTCCAGGTCTACCTTTCCCTCACCTCATGCCCTTTCATGGACCTTCAATTGCTGGCTACATCTGCCCGGATGTAGGGTGTTTGGCTCCCATGACCCGACTGCCATAGGGCTCCTCCTGATCTGATCTTGTAATAACCACCTGCTAACAGGCTGTATATACTGTATGTACTGTATATAGTACATGTACGGTATCTAATGGTTAAGAAAATCATTTCTTTTTAAAGCGGAAGTAAGGGGCTGATGGGCTTTACTTCCTCTGTTACCCTGCAATGTAGAAGCATAATGGGCTAGTATGCATCACATATTAGCCCATTATGTGTCACTTACCTGCATTGGAAGCCCGCAATGTCCCCGCTCCAGGCTGCGTCCATCTTCTGCCCCTCTTTGTTTCGGGGCCGCGATCTCTGGCTCTGTGACTGGCCAGAGTCGTGTGACGTTGCTTTGCGCGGGAGCTGCCGGTCATGGCACGATCTCACTGAAGGAACGGCACGGATGCCATTTCTTCACTTCTTCATTATGCCCGATGACGTGGGCACATCACAGTACACCGTATATCTCCTAAACCGTGCAGGTTTCGGAGATATGCAGGTAACCTACTGGTAAGCCTTATTATAGGCTTACCTGTAGGTAAAAGTGGTTGTCACTGGTTGACAACTACTTTAAGTATATATCAGTGCTGAATAGGTGATCACAAGGCTTTGTTGATAAACAAAGCCATGTCACACAGCAAAAATACTGAACAAATGACCCACTCATTCCTAATTGTAAATTTCAGCACTGTAATCATGTGGAACAGGAATGTTCAGGGTTGGGATCTTCCAGAATAAACTTTGGGGGCCCCTAGAGTTTTAGGCATGTTAATCTGTGAGGCTTTGCTGGGATGTAGGCTGAAATTCTTACATGGCTGTAATGTTTTATAACTCAAGGTGGGTATGGATGTTCCAGAATAAGCTTTGGGGGCCCCAATAGCTTTAATTACTGTATGTAATATAAGCGACTTGGGATGTAGACTGGAACTCTGCTGTGGGCCTATTGCTGTGCTCTATGATCCTTCCATTATAAGGTAGACTTGTCATAGCTCAATCTTTTGGAAATGGTAAAGGACATGTTATACTTTAGATGAATATGAGATGGTGGCTAATGAATGTAATTTACATAAGAGTATTGAATTTCAAATGCATCACAGTCAGCAGGGACTCCAACAAGCTCGAATACTCCTGCAGCTTTCTGAGAAATATAATCAGAGGAGATCATTTTGATTGATAATAAAAGAGGTCTCCACTCGCTGGGACGCCTTGGATGCATTATAATGACATTGCTAAATCCTATCATTCAATCCTATCCAATCCTATCATCATCATCATCATCATCTCTCGCTTTTAGGTACGCTCCGGCTATACATGGGAATTTTGTATTTGACCTGACCCAGACTACCTACCAATTCAAATTTTTTACCCTGTCATTCATCTTCTGCACTAGTCTACAGACAATTTCTGTAATTTCTCCCATCCTTATCCTCTGAATGCTGCTAAAACTGAGATTGCGACTATGCAGGTCCAGCAATGCTCACTCTCAGCTTACTGAAGCCTCTTCCACACACATTAGATCGGAGTTCTCCAAACTTTCTAAACAAAGAGCCAGTTGACCGTCCTTCAGGCTTTGGGGGGCCGGACTGTGCCCAGTTGCAATAGAAAATGCACGAGAGTCAGTGGCAGTAAACTATTTCCTAGATTCCCTAGATTTTAGTGGGAGGAAAGGTGCCTCGTCAGTGGTGTGAGTGGATGCAATAGTTGCCTATTACTGGTGTCAGTTGGAGGAATAGTTCCCCAGTGGCCAGACAAAGGCAAGCAAGGGGCCACATCCAGGCCCCTGGCCTCCAGTTTGAAGACCACTGTATTAGAGAATAAGTGGGAGCTTGCCCAGCACAGGATCATGTCATAAGAGGCTGAAAACCCATCCAGAAGTATCTCCAAAATCTTGTTGAATCTGGTTGCATTGCATTTGGAAAATATAACTACTTTTAAAAAGTGTTTCATTTTTCTCAACGCTCCCTCTTTACTTTCCCCAACTTTGATCCACCCCTTACTCTTGACCGTGGGTAGGCCTATGGTGGGTAATGGTGTTCACTGGCTGGTCTAAGGTCTATAATAGGGGTTATAGGAAGCATTAAGAGGATTAGGGGGAAGTACTGGCATAGAAAATTTTAAGGGCTCACTCACATGAGCAACAGGCTCTACTGTCCCTCAGAAAAGCACTCCACAATGAAGCAGTTTTTCAGAAGAGGTTTAGAGCGTTTGGGTTGCAAATCAGTCCTATTGACTTCAAAGGGCAAGTTTGATAGCCGGCAGCACCTTTTAAAGTCACCCACTGGAATCAACAGGACATGCTGAGTTATAATTGCCATATCAAAAAGTGAAGCATTGCAGGAACAGCAGTGTACACTCACCCCTCCGGCCACCATGTTAATGTGGATGTGGGTGGTTAGGGGAAGTAAAAACAGGTGGTTGATCTGGTCGCCCAAGAAGAAAATTTATCCTTGACTGTCTTGGCACTTTCTCCTACTGCTCTGTTCTTATGTTGAGGCTGTGGGTCTACAGGGTGTAAGCTCTGTGTCAATGATTCAGTGTTGGAGCCTTGACACATTGGCTGCTCAAGCTCGAACACAGCATCCTGGGAGTAAGGGAAGAAGGTCATATGCTCCCCCATACTCCAAACCACCAGACATTTCTGAGGCCTTCAAAAGAGGAAGAGGGAGACGGAAAGGGGAGCACAGCCAAAGTTAGTACTAGTAGGTGAAGGGCTGGCCTTTTCTGTTTCAATAGTTTTTATTACATTTCTAAACAAAGTACAAACATGTATAAAAGTACATGGAAGTGAAAAGGTATCTGGAATAAGGGTGGACACCATAACAAAAACATTAAAAAACAGATTAAATGTACAACCTAAGTGCCTACCATTGATGAGACGGTGGAAAACCAGGTCTGACTACATTGTATTTGATAAAACCTGGTGTGTCTGGTGAGTCAGCCAACCAGTCCAGCTTGTAGTGTGGGAAGATGTAGAAACAGAGAAAAAGTAAGAAAGAAAAAGAAGAAATTAAAGAATAGTGATCCTTTTGACACGCCCCTGCATGGCCTCCTGTTTTCATTGGTGTCTGCAAACATCTAATCCAGGGGTTCCAAACCCTCTCAAATTTTGATTGTTTGTACTTCAAAATGCTGGTCAATTGTTCATGGTGTATGATCCACAATATTTTATTTCTAGTGACAGCGTAGTTTATCATCGGGGATTTCCACACTGGGGCTATGGACATTTTAGCTGCCCTACGCAAGAATAAAATCAGCCCCCCCAAATCTAAATTTGTCCCACCCCAGCCGCGGTATACCATTCTTATATAAGGGTCTGATGGGGAAGCTGCAGCCAATCACAGTGAACAGCTGCGGCTTCCTCTTCAGACCCTAAAACATGACTCATCCAAGTGGCATATATGGAATTACTGCCCATGATCTGTCATTCGCAGTGATACCTCACATGTGTGGGACGACCGCTATTTGCGTGAGGGAACATCGTGTGAATTTGCCTTTGCATGGGAGGACAGGGGCACTTAAAACATTTTTTTTAAAGCAACAGTGTAAACAATAAAATAAATGAATAATTAAAAAAAATTTTTTATCACTTTTATTGCTGTCACAAGGAATGTAAACATCCTTGTGACAGCAATAGGCACATGAAAGGTACTCTTTATGGAGAGATCTGGGATCTATAAGACCCCAAATACCTCCTCTGCACTTAAAAGCATTGAAAACCACAAGATTGGTGTTTTTGAATGCTTTTGATTTTTAAAAACTGGCCCCGATGGTTTCAGAATAAACTGGAAATGATGCCATGTCGTCACTTCTGGTTTACTGTTATGAACAGCCAATCAAAGCCGATCCTGGCTCTTCTTGGCTGTCCGGCCAGCCAGCTGACGTGCCGGCTAGTCACTCGGATCTCTGGATAGGACAGGAGAGCCGCAGAAGGTGGCAGGAGGGAGAGACATCTGCTATAACAAGAGAGCTGGCACTAAAAAACTATACTGGGGTGATGCCTGAAGCTGCAGGCATCATCCTGGCACAACCACCGAAAGAACGGGAAGTGATTAAAGAGCCGCCTCTGCCGGGCGTCTGCCTTGTGGTAGATATGCCTCTGTACATGGTTCACTCCTGGCTTTTCTTGGGTGTCTAGCGAGCCAGTGGATGTGCCAACTGGTCGCTTGGGTCTCCTGGTGGGACAGTAGAGCCCAAGAGAGCCACAGAAGGCAGTGAGGGGGGGGGCATCCCTGTCCCCTCCCGCTGCTTGTCATAGCAATCAAGCGGCTAGTAAGCTATTGCTATTACAAGAGAACTGCCACTAAAAAAACGATACCGGGGTGATGCTTGCAGCTGCAGGCTGGAAGTGGTTAAAGAGCCACCTCTGCCCTCCCGGTAGATACGCCCCTGTTCATGGTACCCGCTCAATTGCACACCCTAAAACAGAGGAGCGAACCAAATGGGTACATTTTTGCAGTTCTAGAAGGGACTCGATACCACCGGGAGACCGCCACTTTATAGTTGGCCTTGACTAACGTAAAAATTCATAATCCCCCTGTGCACCATATCAGACACATCAAGCCCAGCCATCCTCGTCTATTGGTGAAAAACACAAGACAAACATGTAACCTCTTGTGCGCCCTGGGAGCTGGATGGAGAGAATGTGGGGGCGCTGGCTCAGTCTGTCATCCGTGGACCATGGGTGGAACGTTGACTCGGTCGCGGGGGTGTAAGAGAGGTAGGTCGAGGGTCCCGCGTGTTCTCCAATGTACAAACAGAACACAAAAAGTGGTTATCTGCTCCTACCGACCCGAACTACACAGACTATACCACGTGTCCCCCTAATACTTAAAAATGCAATCAGTTCCGGTTGATATTTCACCGCCAGAGGGCCACCATAGCTCAGGGAAGATCTTGACGTTTTTACATGGGTAAACCAAGCGAGGAGACAAAATCCCACACGTTAACTCGCCCATGGTACTTGTCCCCGCATAGATGGCCCTCCCGTCTCCACCGAGAAATTGGTGAAGGTCGGACGTCGACGTTCGTAGTGGGGCCATAGCAAAAAAATCACCGTCAAGAGAACATTATCG
>BLSH010525229.1:477066-491222 GCA_018402905.1 Glandirana rugosa | reverse complement strand
TCCTTCCTCAGGCAATAGTCTGAGGAAGGAGCACGAATGCTCCGAACGCGAGCACCTCCCACTCCACCCTGCATCCGATAGTGACGTCAGCGGCGGTTCCTGAGCCCCATCTGAGTTCCTGGAAGTGCTGGAAGCCACCAGCTCAGCCAGTACCAGCGGCCACCAGTGTTCCCCGCCTTCAGCCCGTCCTTCTGAAAGGAGTGGATGAACCTCTACACAAGGCCTATTGCCACACACGCGCTGACAACGCTTTTATCTTGTGAGTTGCCATTTGTCTTTTTAATAAAGATGTTTTTATACTGCTGCACTTAGATTGGCGCTGCTCTCTTTCTGCTTTATCCTCGTCTATTGGGCTAGCCTTTTAAGAGAACCTGTCACTTTGCCATTTACCTATAAAAATCTTTCATTGGATTTTGTGTAAAACATTTGGCCTTTATGCAGTCCGGACAACAGGTAAAATCCATTGGCAGCCTGTGCATTAAGGGCACACAGGCGCCACCCCCCCATCCCTGCCTCCGCTCCCCCTATCCATGCGCCTGGCCCCTTTCAGGATGCATGGATTCCTATGGCGGGGGTGTTTTTTTTAAAATAGGCTTCAAAAGAGGGTGGGCTCGGGGTGAAGAGAGTGTGCCCCGATCCCACCCATTTGTGTGACCATAGCGAATTAATTTTCCCTATTTTCACACTAAAGTTCCTCCCCGCCAATCAGAAGGGTAGATCATTAGACCTGTTTCCCAATTGGCCAGAGTGCCAGGCGATCCTATTGGATGCCCAGTGCTTTGGTGAAAGAGGAGACACAGCAGCAGAAGCATGAGGAGCAGACACCCGCACTGGAGGAGACACAGGAGGAGAGGACACCACAGTCCAGTAGGTGCCGGACCTCCGGTGGGGGGGTGTGTGTGCTGTCAGTGCCGCGCGCCAAGCGCTGGTGCTGTATACCCTGATCTGTAATGCTGAGCTATATACCCTATCTGTAATGCTGACCTAAAGTTGTACTCATAAGTTTACATACCTTGGCAGAATTGATGATTTCTTCATTTTTTAGAGAATTTGAATGATAACACAAAAACATTTCTTTCACTCGTGGTTAGTGTTTGGCTGAAGCCATTTATTATCACTCAACTGTGTTTACTCTTTTTAAATCATGATAACAGAAACTACCCAAAGGATCAAAAGTTTACATACCCTGGTGATTTTGGCCTGATAACATGCACACAAGTTGACACAAAAGGTTTTGAATGGCTATTAAAGGTAACCATCCTCACATGGGATCTATTTGCTTGTAATTAGTGTGTGTATATAAAAGGTCAATGAGTTTCTGGACTCCTGACAGACCCTTGCATCTTTCATCCAGTGCTGCACTGACATTTCTGGATTCTGAGTCATGGGGAAAGCAAAAGAATTGTCAAAGGATCTGCGGGAAAAGGTGGTTGAACTGTATAAAACAGGAAAGGGATATAAAAAGATATCCAAGGAATTGAAAATGGCAATCAGCAGTGTTCAAACTCTAATCAAGAAGTGGAAAATGAGCTATTATACACACACACTAATTACAAACAAACAGATCACAGGTGAGGATGGTTACCTTTAATAGCCATTCAAACCCCTTTGCGTCAACTTGTGTTATCAGGCCAAAATCACCAGGGTATGTGAACTTTTGATCAGGGTCATTTGTGTAGTTTCTGTTGCCATTATGATTTAAAAAGAATAAACACAGTTAATTGATAATCAATGGCTTCAGCCAAACACTAACCATGAGCGACAGAAATGTTTTTGTTATCAATCATATTCTCTGAAGAATGGTAAAAAAAAATCATAAATTCTGCCAGGGTATGTAAACTTATGAGCACAACTGTATATACCCTATCTGTAATGCTGAGCTATATACCCTGTCTGTAATGCTGAGCTATATACGCTATCTGTAATGCTGACCTACCTGTATATACTTTATCTGTAATGCAGACCTGTATACTCTGTCCTGTGATGCTGAGCTATATACCCTGATCTGTGAGGCTAAGCTGTATACTCTGTCCTGTGATGCTGAGTTGTATACTCTGTCCTGTGATGCTGAGCTATATACCCTGATCTGTGAGGCTAAGCTGTATACTCTGTCCTGTGATTCTGGGGCTGTATACTCTGTCCTGTGATACTGAGCTGTATACTCTGTCCTGTGATGCTGAGCTATATATCCTGATCTGTGAGGCTAAGCTGTATACTCTGTCCTGTGATGCTGAGCTGTATACTCTGCCCTTTGATTCTGGGGCTGTATACTCTGTCCTGTGATGCTGAGCTGTATACTATTTACTGTGATGCTGAGCTATATACCCTGATCTGGGAGGCTAAGCTGTATACTCTGTCCTGTGATTCTGGGGCTGTATACTCTGTCCTGTGATGCTGAGCTGTATACTATTTACTGTGATGCTGAACTATATACCCTGATCTGTGAGGCTAAGCTGTATACTCTGTCCTGTGATGCTGAGCTGTATACTCTGTCCTGTGATGCTGAGCTGTATACTCCTGACTTTATAGGTGGAAGCAAGTGGAATACAGGGGACGGAGTGAGTGGATTATATAAGGGGTGGGGCTTATGAGAAGTGGGAGGGGTAAAACAGAAAGGGCGGGGTCTGGTGCCCCCCCCCATCCTAAAACTTCACCAGCCGCCACAGAAAAAATCCCTGTATGAGCATTGTGTAAGTTTTCAATGCTTTTCCTTCTTCCCCGAACTACGTATATGAGACCTGAATTTCTCAGTTGACTCTCTACTCATAATTAATGATAACGGTAATTCTTCTTCTTATGAAGTAGCACTTTGATCGGAGGGTGTTTATACAGAGCGAAGTCATATTGTCTGCCGCTCCTGGAGATGGTAAAACACGACACGACAAATATAGAGCAGAGAACGGCTACCGAGGCCTTCTCGTCTTCAGATAAAATAAATATCAGGGGTTTTAAGTAACGAACGTAGCTCAGATGTTTATCTACCTCGCGTTGGAGCCGGGACAGAGGCTTAGTGGACAGGACTAGTAAATGACAGGGAGACATTTTCACCGTCCCCGAGACAATGTAAACACACAAAGTTGTTCCTGGAGCTTCCCTTTGCTTAAAAATTCTGCAGAATGAAAGTTTGGTGCCTGCAAAGTATAGACACAGCTATGTACATTGCAATGTGCGATCGCTATCTCCCTGCAGAGGAACATTGGATTGCATTCAACCGTAATCCAAGGAATGAGTTATATTATGTTAGATATAACATTGTGACATTTAAAAAAAAAATGTGTCAGTGTAACATCATTATGTTTTAATGTGATACTAAAGTCTCAGTATTTTTTTTTTTTTTTTTGGTAACCATTTCAGCCGCGGAAGATTTACCCCCCTTCATGACCAGGACATTGTTTGCAATACGGCAATGCATCGCTTTAACTGACAATTGCGCGGTCGTGCGACGTTGTTCCCAAACAAAATTGATGTCCTTTTTTCCCCACAAATAGAGCTTTTTTTTACTACTACACTACACTACAAGCAAAAAAAGACGTTCATTTTGAAAAAAATAAAACAATATTTTTTTACTTTTTGGTATAAAACGTATCCAATAAAAAAAATGTAAATAATCTAATTTCTTCATCAGTTTAGGCCACTATGTACTCTGCTACATATTTTTGGTAATAAAAAAACATCCCAATAAGTGCATATTGATTGGTTTGTGCAAAAGTTATCACGTCTTCATACTACGGGATATTTTTATTTATTTTTACTAGCAATGGTGGCAATCAGGGACTTATAGCGGGACTGCAATATTGCGGAGGTCAAATCAGACACCTGACGCTTTTGACACTTTTTGAGGACCAGTGACACTAATACAGTGATCAGTGCTAAAAAATATGTAGTTACTGTAATTATGACACTGGCAGGGAAGGGGTTAACATCAGGGGCAATCATTCTGCTTTTCTCCTGAACGATCAGTGGGTCCTGGCAAACATTGTGCCTGCCGAACCCACTGATTGTGTTCAATCACAGCAGTAGCTGGCAGCCGGCAGCGCACACGGGCGCCCCAGACCCGGAAGTGTCAGATCATGTACTAGGTACGTGATCTGGCACAGAGCAGCCACCCTTCCGCAGTATATCTGCGTGGGGCGGTCGCTAAGTAGTTGAAGATAACAAACGTTATACTTTCCTGCTCTGTGCAGTTGGTTTTACACACAGCCCAGATCCTCCTCTTCTCGGGTCCCTCTTCAACGCTCCTGGCCTCTCCCTCCTGTTGAGTGCCCCCACAACAAGCAGCTTGCTATGGGGGCACCCAAGCCGAGCCACAGCTCCCTGTGTCCATTGAGTCATGGCCCAGCCTCACCCCACCCCCTCTCTCTCCTCATTGACTTTGATTGACAGCAGCGGAAGCCAGTGGCGCTTTCTCTACTGTCTCAGCCAATTAGGAGGGAAAGTCTATTGTGCAACATTGCTGGATCAAAAGGGTGCTAAGGTAAATATTAGGGGGGCTGCTGCACACAGAAGGCTTTTATCTTAATGCATAGAATAAATTAAAGTAAAATACTTTCTGACTTTACAACCACGTTAAGGCAGACTGCATCATTTTGACAGCAATATGCCTTTTACGTAAAAAAAAAAATACTGGCTGATCCTACCAGTGCTAAGTATTTCCATCAATAGGGTGACAACCCACATAATGCACATGTGCGGTGGCAAAGAGGGTGAGTTTTAACGCCCACAGCAGGACCGGGACAAGGGGTGGGTAGAAGGGGATGGCTGCCCTGGGCGCAGCGTGTATTGTAGACATGGGGGCGCTGCAAGTTGCTTCTACTGTAAGGCTGACAGAAGTAGTGACAGCGGCAACGCTACTTCTGTCACCTCAGCGCTGGAAGTGGCAAGGAGAGAGGCAGGAGGAGGTGTGGGCTGTGCTTTCTCTCCCCCTCTACCACATAAGCTTGCACACAATAGGGGGGGGGGGGGGGGTTGGCATCTTTGTCCTGGTACTGGCCCACAGGCTGCATGGGCAGCAGAGCTTTCTGTGCTGAGAGTCAAAGGCAGTTCTTGGGTCTGGCTCCTGATTATGTGACCACTGATGTTCACCAACCCCGGGCATGCAGACCCTAATAAAAGAATGCTGAGGCTAGGCAGAAAGAGGTTAAGGGATGTAGTAAGCACACTGCAGGTTTGTAGGTGCAGAGCTTCCACTATGTATCATTTGCTTACGCTTCCAATCAAGGATGTGCATGGGCAGGGAAAAAACAGGGGGGCGGGGAATACAGACCGGATCCACCAATCACAGGCATCAACAATGAAGGGTGTCAGCAGATCCCTGAAAGAACTGCAGAGAAGCGTTGTCAAGCCCAGTCAGTTTAAAAAGCCAGTCTTCTGAAAAGGAAAATAGGGGAAATATTGATGATCTTTCAGGGGGGTTTGTTCATGGACAGCTGAAGTTATAAAATAAATCAAATAAAAATAAATGCATAACTAAAATAAACTAAATAAAGCAAATCATAAAATACTAGAAAAATAAAATAAATACCCCAAATAAATACATAATTAAAATAAAATTAATACATAAATATAATCAAAATAAATACATAACTAAAATAAAATGAACAAAATAAAACAAACAATAAATAATAAAAAATAGAGAAATAAAATAATAAATATGCCAAATAAATACATAAAAAAAAGTTCTTTGAGTTTTACGGCTAGACTCGACTTGACCGCCCATTGAACCGTACTACACAAATTTTCCTTAAAGTAATTTTTTTGCAGAAAATAACTCCAGGAAGAATGTTCACGGTTTGTGTCCCTGCTTTAGGGGAGTATTCCAGTTGATTGAAATTCAATATATTTGTATCATAAAATCTATGTGATCTCTCCCTTTTAAAGTAGATGTAAGCCTAATCCCCCAAAATCTCATAAGAATCTTAACATGTCAATATTATTTTAAAAGTACTTTTTAATATTGTAGAGCATGGGTACTCAACCTGTGGCCCTCCAACTGTTGTAGAACTACAAGTCCCAGCATGCCTCTGTCTTTGGGAATCATGCTTGTAACTGTCAGCCTTGCAATTATTATTATTATTATTATTATACAGGATTTATATAGCGCCAACAGTTTGCACAGCGCTTTACAATATTAGGGCAGACAGTACAATTACAATACAATTCAATACAGAAGAAATCAGAGGACCCTGCTCGTTAGAGCTTACAATCTAGAAGGGAGGGTCAAGTGAAACAAAAGGTAAAAACTGTGGGGGGTGAATTTATGAAGAAATTAAAATACAGTTGTTAGGTGTGGGTAGGATAGGCTTCTCTGAAGAGGAGGGTTTCAGAGATCGTCTCTAAAAGCTAATAGAGTAGGAGATAATCTGACAGGTTGGAGTAAGGAGTTTCATAGTATTGGAGAGGCTCTGGAAAAGTCCTGGAGGTGAGCAAAGGAGGAGGTGATGAGGGAGCTAGAGAGCAGGAGGTCTTGAAAGGAACAAAGAGAATGATTCGGTTGGAATTTTGAGACTAGGCTGGTGATGTAGCTGGGGGCTAAGTTGTGTATGGCTTTGTAGGTTTTTGTAAGTATTTTGAATTTAATTTGTTGGGTGAGTGGGAGCCAATGGAGGGATTGACAGAGAGGAGTAGCAGACACAGAGCAATTGGTAAGGTGGATGAGTCTGGCAGCAGCATTCATGATGGATTGAAGGGGGATAGCCTATGTAGAGGTAAAAACTCATAGTCATGTGACAATACAAAATGTATAAATGAAAAAAGTGCTCTCCAATGAAAAAGTCCAAAATTTAATGAGACTCCCAATTTCCAAAGATTATGTGAAAAGAGCAGCAGAAAAAATATGTCCTTCTTAAAGTGATTTTCAGATTAAGTCCACCACCGGAGGGCATCCGCACCCTGTGAGTTCTACTGTGAGTTCTCCCTGTGAGTGGGTACTCTTACCGTAAATCGTTTTATAATATTTATTTTATTAAAAAGTAAGTATTGTACTCACATGTATACAGTTTAAAAACAGCGTATCATCAATTGCCGGCAAACAAATCAAGCCCTACATGTTTCGTTATACCTAACATCTTCAAAGGGTGCCCCGTTAGGTATAACGAAACATGTAGGGCGGAGCCATCCGCTGACGTCACCACGCTGCTACAGGATGGGAGTATGGGCGATGCTTGATTTGTTTGACGGCAATTGATGATACGCTGTTTTTAAACTGTATACATGTGAGTACAATACTTACTTTTTAATAAAATAAATATTATAAAACAGTATCACACTATTGGCCCCTTCCTTTCTCTACCTCTGGGGGATGCCGAGACTGAAGTGACCGATGGTCATCCAGGGTCATCCAGGGTAATGGTATGGAGTCGGTATACCGGAGGAGAAGGATCTTAACCCTGCAGAAGGTTATTTTTGCCCGTGTTTGACTCACTAGCGATAGTGCGTCCCTGATTTACGGTAAGAGTACCCATATTAGGGAACTCACAGGGTGTGCATGCCCTCCGGTGGTGGACTTAATCTGAAAATCACTTTAAGAAGGACATATTTTTTCTGCTGCTCTTTTGACATAATCTTTGGAAATTGGGAGTCTCGTTAAATTTTGGACTTTTTCTTTGGAGAGCACTTTTTTCATTCATACATTTTGTATTGTCACAGGACTATGAGTTTTTATTTCTAATTCATTCATTTCACCAATTCATGTGTATATATATGTTTTGTCATATTTAATTTAGCACAACACTTGTTTAGAAATTGTTTACCCCATGACACATTATCACATGGTATGTTGCTGCTTACTTTAGTCACTTTAGCGCAATACGTATTTATGATTTATATGTAGAGGTAAGCCAATGAGAAGGGAGTTGCAGTAGTCGAGGCGAGAGATAAGCAGAGAGTGAATTAATAGATTTGTTGTGTCATTGGTTAGGAAGGGGCGTATTTTTGAGATGTTGCGGAGGTTGAGGCGGCAGGATTTGAACAGTGATTGGACGTGGGGCTTAAAGAAGGGTTCAGAGTCCAGGATTACACCTAGAACCTTGGCATGCGGTGATGGGCTGATAGTTGTGCCATAGTTTGACAGATCAGGGGAAGTGGCACGTGGTGGAGGAAAAATTATAATTTGGTTTTGGATAGATTGAGTTTGAGGAAGTGGTGTGACATCCAGACTGATATTTCTGTTAGTAAATTAGTGATACGTGAGGAGACAGAGGGAGTGAGCTGAGGGGTAGAGAAATAGATTTGGGTGTCATCAGCATAAAGATGGTATTGGAAGCTATGGGAGGCTATCAGCTGACCCAGGGAGGAGGTGTAGAGTGAAAATAGGAGCGGCCCAAGAACAGAACCTTGGGGCACCCCAACAGAGAAAGGAAGAGGAGAGGAGGAAGTAGAGTTGTAACGCTAAAGGTGCGATTGGATAAGTAGGAAGAGAACCAGTGAAAAGGACAGTCACGGAGACCAATGGCATAGAGTTTTTGGTGGAGGAGGGAGTGGTCAGTATCAAAGGCAGCAGAAAGGTCCAAGAGTAGGAGTACAAAATAGTGTCCATTGGTTTTGGCCATTAGTAGATTGTTTGTTAGTTTTAGAAGAGCAGTTTCTGTGGAGTGTTGTGAGTGAAATCCAGACTGGAGTGGATCAAGAAGGCTATTCTCGGATGGTGGTTGCCCAGTCGGTTGTAGACCATATGTTCAAGGAGTTTGGATAAAAAGGGGAGCAAGGAGATGGGGCATAGATTGTTAAGATTGGTTGGGTCCAGTGAAGGCTTTTTAAGTATGGGGCTAACTAATGCATGTTTTAGAGAGTTGGGGAAGAGGCCAGAAGAGAGGGAGAGATTGAAGATGTGGGTTAAAGAGTATAGAATCGAGTCAGAGGGTGAGCGTGGCATTTGCGAGGGAACAGGATCAAGAGGGCAGGTGGTTAGTTTGACGTTAGCAAGTAGTTTAGCAACCTCATCTAAAGTGGTGGGGTTGAATGAGGGAAGTAGTGATTGTACCTGTAGGCATGAAGTGTACAAGTGCAATGACTCGTGAGACTTGTACTGTGCCTTGAAAAAGTATTCATACTCCTTGAAATTTTTCCACATGTTGTCATGTTACAACCAGAAACGTGAATGTATTTTATTGGGATTTTATGTGATAAACCGACACAAAGCGGCTCATAATTGTGAATCTGTGAAAAGTGTGGGGTGCATTTGTATTCAGCCCCCCTGAGTCAATACTTTGTAAAACCACCTTTCGCTGCAATTACAGCTATAAGTTGGGGATGTCTCTACCAGCTTTGCACACAAGCTCAAGCTCTGTCAGATTGGATGGAGAGTGTCTGTGAACAGCAATTTTCAAGTCTTGTCACAGATTCTCAATTGGATTTAGGTCTGGACTCAGTGGCGGCTGGTGAAATTTTAGGATGGGGGCACCAGACCCCGCCCTTCCTTATTGACCCCTCACACTTCTCATAAGTCCCACCCCTTATATATTCCACCCATTGTGTCAGGCATATACAGCCCAGCATCACCAGATAGGGTATATACAGCAGGGTATACAGCATTCACCCCTTCCCACCCCCGCCGTGGGGCTCGCGGCACTGACAGTAGCAGATGCCCCCCGGGCAGTCAGGACATCAAAGTCCCGCACTTACCCCATCTAGGAAGTGTTCAAAGGTGTCCGGCGAGCGGAAGCATGCTTGGCTTTGGCCGCGCATCCCCCTCCTCCTCTGAGAAAGGTGTCCAATAGGATCACCTGACCTCTCAACAATAGGGAAACCGGTAACATAACCGCGCTTCCTGTTGGCGGAGAGTCAATTCAATTCAAATATTCATCTACTTTTTTGACACACTGAGTGGGCTGCAAGCGCAATGCTTTGCGCCAGCAGCCACTCTTTTTTGAAACCTATTAGAGCCAATGCATCCTAAAAGGGGCCGGCCGTGATGGCCATGGATAGATTCATGCTATGCAGGAATCTATCCATTTTGCATAGAGGGGGCGGCACCCTCTATTTGGACTGTGATTGTGCCAGTCTAACACATGAATATGCTTTGATCTAAACCAATAGTCTCCAAACTGCGGTCCGGGGGCCGGATACGGCCCTTTGCTGCCCTTTATCTGGCACTTGGGGAACTATTCCTCCCACTGACATTAGCATTGGGGCATAAATCCTACCACTCACACCAACGATGAGCCACTATTCCTCCCATCCCAACACATGACAGATTCTGCACTTTCTTCTAAGATCGCCCTGTATTTGGTTCCATCCATCTTCTCATCAACTTTGACCAGCTTCCCCGTCCCTGCTGAGGAAAAGCATCCCCACAACATGATTCTGTCACCGCCTTGTTTCACGGTGGGGATGGTGTGTTCAGGGTGCTGTGCAGTGTTAGTTTTCCATCACACATAGAATTTTGCTTTTGGCCAAAAAGTTCAATTTTGGTCTCATCTGACCAGAGCACCTTCTTCCACATGTTTGCAGTTTGCGAGAAGCCATGTGGGGGACACAGCAAACAGGACTTCTTATAGCTTTCCTTCAACAATTGCTTCAGGGCCGGTGCTCCCACTAGGCAGCTAGGGGGGCACTGTTGCCTAGGGATGATACACGCCAGCCCGGCTTCCCAAGACTCTGTGGCTCTGCCTGTGTGCGTGGATTGATCATGTTCCTGCCGGCACCGCGAGACTCCTGGCATACTGCTGCTGAGTGTCCTCCTGTCACTCTGCATGTGTGCAGTGCGGGCAGGCCTCATGGTCACCTGTGCTAACTGTGAAAGAGCGTGACCCAGATTGGTTGATGCTCGCAGCCAATCCGGATAGCGAATAGGATTAGGCTGCGGCCTGGCTGGCAGCAGTGTGCCAGGACAGGTGCCACTGCTTCCAGCCAATGAGGTGCTGCACGCAGCGCACGGCACCTCAACGTGACATCATTCATTTCCTTCTTCCATCCACAGAGCAGAGGAGCCCGCCAGTCAGTCCCTGCTGTGTGTCCCACATGGAGCTGAGAAGAGGAGGTAAGAGAGAAGTGATGGGGACCAGTCAGACCAGTGTCCCCAATACTTATATCAGCAGTAAATTGTAATATAAGCAGCAGTTTTGTGTGATCTCCAGCCCGTGCTATTCCTCAATATTATATATCAGATGTAATTATAATATACAGTATATACCAGTGGTTCTCAACTCCAGTCCTCGGGACCCATCAATAGGCCAGATTTTAAGTATTACCTTGGGGAGATGCAGATTAGAATACTGCAATCACAGAGCAGCAAATTATATCACCTGTGATGTATTTCAGTTATCTTGCAAACCTGGCCTGTTAGTGGGTCCTAAGGACAGGAGTTGAGAACCACTGGTATATACAAAAGCAGCAGTCTTGTGTTACGGTAAGAGAATTCTTCTTGATGGTGCGCAAGTACATGGTCTTGCCTAGGGCACAAAATAGTCTTGCACTAGACCTGAATGGCTTTCTTCTTGCCACTCTTCCATAAAGGGCCGATTTGTGGAGAGCGCGACTAATCGTTGTCCTGTGGACAGATTCTCCCACCTGAGCTGTGGATCTCTGCAGCTCCTCCACAGTTACCATGGGGCCTCTTGGCTGCTTCTCTGATGAATGCTCTCCTTGCCCCGCTGGTCAGTTTAGGTGGACGGCCATGTCTTGGTAGGTTTGTAGTTGTGTCATACTCTTTCTATTTTTGGATGATGGATTGAACAGAGCTCTGTCAGATGTTCAAAGCTTGGGATATTTTTTTATAACCTAACCCTGCTTTAAACTTCTCCACAACTTTATCCCTGACCTGTCTGGTGTGTTCCTTGGCCTTCATGATGCTGTTTGTTCACTAAGCTTCTCTAACAAACCTCTGAAGGCTTCACAGAACAGCTGTATTTATACTGAGATTAAATTACACACAGGTGGACTCTATTTACTAATTAGGCGACTTCTGAAGGCAATTGGTTCCACTCGATTTTAGTTAGGGGAATCAGAGTAAAGGGGGCTGAATACAAATGCACCCCACACTTTTCACATATTTATTTGTAAAACATTTTGAAAACCATTTATCATTTTCCTTCCACTTCACAATTATGTGTCACTTTGTGTCGGTCTATCACATAAACTCCCAATAAAATACATTTACGTTTTTGGTTGTAACAAAATGTTCTGCAGATGGTGGAGGGCCACAGGTTGAGCACCCATGTTGTACAGACACTTCCTGTTATAGGCAGGGCAGGTGCTATCACTAGGCAAACTAGGCAGCCACCTAGGGCACACTCCAGCCTAGGGCGCCCGGCCGCTGGTTTCCCTCCATGCTCTGCAGGCTGCAGAATCTAACTCAGTCTCAGGCAGCCGCTCCGTCTGACCAATAGTGTAATTAGAGGAGCAGTACTGGAGCCTGCAGGACATGTCCCGAGTCTCCTGACAGAACGGGACAGAACATCCCCTGCTGCTGCGCGCCTCTATGATCACCAGTGACCGACCTGTCTGTCTCGTCTCTCTCAGAGACTCTCTGGTGATCGTCCCAGTACAGCCAGCTCTGCCTTGTAGAGGCCGCTCTCCCTCCTGGCCAGCCTGTCCTGTACAGCGGCAGCGTCACCCGGTGCTATAAAGCCGATCAGAGTAGTATGCGCTCTGTGGTCGGTGTCTGGTTGGTGACAGCTGGAGCCTTGGAGGCAGGGTTTGTGCCTGGCAGAGTCGTCGGATACATGTCACATGGGCAGGGCAAATGGGGTGGAGTCAAGGGCGGAGCCAGTGGCGGCAAAATTAGGTTGCACCTAGGGTGTCAACAATCCTTGCACCAGCCCTAGTTATATAGAGTGACAATGCTCTGTACAGCAGAGAACATGCCCCACCCCAAATTGCCTGGGAGACTAGAAATCGGTGCTCTGGCTCAGATGCCTTTGAGTTAAAAGCAATATTCCTTTAATATAATGAAGCCGGCTACTCAGTAACATCCATTGCAACAATTCTTTATTAGCTACATGGCAGGATACAGAAGTAACATCCTAAGACGTTTTGGCCGAAGCCTTATAGCATAAGGAAAGCTTCAGTAGACATGTGCGGTTAGCTTCGTTACAAGTTGAAATTCAGACGATTTTTCGGAAATTCGGATGTATCCGAATTACAATAGTACTGAATTTAAACAAATCTGAAATAATGAGAAAAAAAATTCGGACGAAATTCGAATTCAAATCATTTTCGAATACATTTCGAATTCGAAAAGTCCTCAAATTTTTATAGTTTTCCAATTTACAAAGAGAACAAAATAGAATAGAAAACAAAGGAATAGATCAAAAAATAAACCATAAACTAGAGAAGAATATAACGGAAAACAAAAGAATAGAATAGAACAGAGTAAAAGAGCTCTGTTCCCCTCCACCACATTATATTCTTTCATTTTCTGTTGTAGTCTATCTTTTTTCCATTCTATTCCTCCACTTTGAAATTGGAAAATTATTTGAATTAGAAAAATGTTCGAATTTGAAAACTATTCTAAATTGATTCGAAAAACTTTTTGAATCGATTCGAAAACGAATTCTGAAAACGAATTCTGAAAACAAATTAAGCTAATGACATAAATCTACTTAAATTTATGTAAATAACGCATTGAAACAAAACCAAACTTTTTTTTTTCACTCTGCACATGTCTAGGCTTCAGCTGAAAAGCATTTGAGTGTTACTTCTGTATTCCGCCGTGTAGCTAATAAAGAATTGTTGCAATGGATGTTACCAAGCAGCGGCGGCTGGTCCATAAGGGGCGCTTGGGCACCGCCTCCCCGTTGGGAAGGAAAAAAAAAAAAAAGTCAGCCCGACCCCCTACAGGAGGCAACGGTATATTGACTTTTTTTTTTCTTCTGCTCCTTCCTGCCTGCTGACAGCAAGTAGTGAGCTGATTGGCCAGTCTTAAAAGTGAAAGTAAGTGTGCCAAAGAGGCGCACTTACTCTCACTAATTGGCTGCCCTGAGCACTGGACTGCCAGTGATTGGTGCGGTGGGCGGGGGCGGGACTGTGCGGCGATGGACAGGAGAGATGGCAGTGCTGAGCTGACATGGACTCTATATTCCGGTAAGGCAACACTGCAGCATTGTTAGCTGAAGAGAGCAGAACTGCTTTCCATCTACATGGCAGTGTCGGCTAGAGCCCGTGGGGAGGGGGGGGTTGTTGTAATGTTAGTTCTTGTCCAAAACTCTCCATGGGCTCCA
>BLSH010525229.1:460169-477056 GCA_018402905.1 Glandirana rugosa | reverse complement strand
CTAATAAAGAATTGTTGCAATGGATGTTACCAAGCAGCGGCGGCTGGTCCATAAGGGGCGCTTGGGCACCGCCTCCCCGTTGGGAAGGAAAAAAAAAAAAAAGTCAGCCCGACCCCCTACAGGAGGCAACGGTATATTGACTTTTTTTTTTCTTCTGCTCCTTCCTGCCTGCTGACAGCAAGTAGTGAGCTGATTGGCCAGTCTTAAAAGTGAAAGTAAGTGTGCCAAAGAGGCGCACTTACTCTCACTAATTGGCTGCCCTGAGCACTGGACTGCCAGTGATTGGTGCGGTGGGCGGGGGCGGGACTGTGCGGCGATGGACAGGAGAGATGGCAGTGCTGAGCTGACATGGACTCTATATTCCGGTAAGGCAACACTGCAGCATTGTTAGCTGAAGAGAGCAGAACTGCTTTCCATCTACATGGCAGTGTCGGCTAGAGCCCGTGGGAAGGGGGGGGGGGGGGTTGTTGTAATGTTAGTTCTTGTCCAAAACTCTCCACGGGCTCCAGGCGACACTGCCATGTGGAGAGCACTGCCCTATCTGGTGCTCTGTGTACTGCTATCTGGTGCTCTGTGTACTGCTATCTGGTGCTCTGTGTACTGCTATCTGGTGCTCTGTATACTGCTATCTGGTGCTCTGTATACTGCTATCTGGTGCTCTGTATACCCTATGTGTGATGCTGTATACCCTATGTGTGATGCTCTATACCCTATCTGGTGATGCTGGGCTGTATACTCCTGACACAAGGGGTGGAAACTATAAGGGGTGGGGCTTATGAGAAGTGGGAAGGGGTCAAAAAGGAAGGGCGGGGTCTGGAACCCCCCCATCCTAAAAGTTCACCAGCCGCCACTGTTACCAACGTTCTGTCCCTGTCTCCAAATTGTGAATCTGCATTGCACCCTGGCACACGCGCTTCCCATGAAGACTACAACTGGCCATTTAAACACACATTACATAAACATGGTCCATGGTTGTTACCAGTGGCGGACACTCATGCAGGGCGCAGGGGCGCCGCCCACCCTAATCCATGCGCCGGGGTCCCTAATCTCCATGCAGGGCGCCGGACACATGGATTCCAATGGGATTTTTTTTTTTTTGAAGCACATGATTAGAGCCTGAGGCTCTAATTCACTTCAAAAAAGGGTGGCCAATTGTGTCTCAGGACACACTCCCTGCTTGGCCAGGAGGAGAATGTTGCTCTGTGTGCTGCAGACGATGTCTTTGAAGTCCGGCCCGGAGAAGCAGTCAGAGCAGCCCAGTGCTTCCTTCCCCCTGCCTCCTAAGGAAGGAAAGGCTTTTTACTGGCACAGTCACATCCATCTCAAGTGGGGCAGGCAGGGGGTTGAGGGTAATCAGCGTTTGCCACACCCCCCCCCCCCCAAAAAAAAAAAAACTGCTCATATACAGGTCTGCTGTGAGAAATCACAGGGCCCCATACCACCTACCTGACAGCTCCCCCTTCCCAACCAAAAGTGACTGTGGACATAGATTTATCAGTCCCTTTCTCTGTAGCCTCAGCTGCACAGATTCATGAATGCTCTGGTGCTACTTGCTCATTCGCAAACCGAAACATAGCAAACACCGTTTACTATGTTTCAGTGATGAATGGACACAGGAGTGATTGGTACCGATTGCTCATTGTGTTCATTCAGGAACGGAAGGGGCCAGTAAATGACATATTTACCGACCTCTTTCCCCACACTCTTTCCTGGGACATCTCCCTTTGTGCCCACAGTAGCTGCCAGTGGGAGAGGAGGGAAGACGGAAGCGATGCGGGCAGAACGGACAGCAGATGGAAGGGGCACATGTGCTAGGACCAATCCCCCTGCAGTACAGCCGGAGGGAGAAAGAGGAAGAGAAGCTGTCAGCAATGCAGAGGGAGGCAGAAGAGGAATGGTGGCTGCAATAAGACAGTACATCCGACCCTCCTGCTTAGCAGGTGCCTGGATCCCCCTTTTGAACTGATGGGGCCCAGTACAGGAGGGCGGGCTGGCAATCTCAATATCTACACAATATAAGCAGGTAGGTATCTGCAATAACATTTGATAAATTATTATTCTGTATATAGATGAGATTTTTTTTTCCTCTTAACCGCTTGACCTCCAGGCTTTTTTCTGACTCTTGTTTACATGTAAAAATCTGTATTTTTTGCTAGAAAATTCATTAGAACCTCAAACATACCGTCAGGTCCATAAATATTGGGACATCTATCCAATTCTAATGTTTTTGGCTCTATACACCACCACAATGGATTTGAAATGAAACAAACACGATGTGCTTTAACTGCAGACTTTCAGCTTTAATTTGAGGGTATTTACATCCAAATCAGGTGAACGGTGTAGGAATTACAGCAGTTTGTAGATGTGCCTCCCACTTTTTAAGGGACCAAAAGTAGTGGGACAGATCAACAATTGTAAATCAAACTTTCACTTTTTAATACTTGGTTGCAAATCCTTTGTAGTCAATTACAGCCTGAAGTCTGGAAGGCATAGACATCACCAGACGCTGGGTTTCATCCCTGGTGATGCTCTGCCAGGCCTCTACTGCAACTGTCTTCAGTTCCTGCTTGTTCTTGGGGCATTTTCCCTTCAGTTTTGTCTTCAGCAAGTGAAATGCATGCTCAATCAGATTCAGGTCAGGTGATTGACTTGGCCTTTGCATAACATTCCACTTCTTTCCCTTAAAAAACTCTTTGGTTGCTTTCGCAGTATCCTTCGGGTCATTGTCCATCTGCACTGTGAAACGCCTTCCAATGAGTTCTGAAGCATTTGGCTGAATATGAGCGTGAATATGAGTGTGTTTGTATGTATATATATATATACACACACACAGTATCTCACAGGTGAGTACACCCTCACATTTTGGTAAATTTATTCTATCTTTTCATGTGACAACACTGAAGAAATTACACTTTGTTATACAAGCTGTACACTCACTACTTTACATTGTAGCAGTGTAAATTTGCTGTTCCCTCAAAATAACTCAACACACAGCCATTAATGTCTAAACTACTGGCAACCAAAGTGACTACACCCCAAAGTGTCAATATTTTGTGTGACCACCATTATTTTCCAGTACTGCCTTAACCCTCTTGGGCATGGAGTTCACCAGAGCTTCACAGGTTGCCACTGTAGTCCTTTTCCACTCCTCCGTGATGACATCACAGAGCTGGTGGATGTTAGAGACCTTGCACTCCTTCACCTTCCGTTTGAGGATGCCCCACAGATGCTCAATAGGGTTTAGGTCTGGAGACATGCTTGGCCAATCCATCACCTTTACCCTCAGCTTCTTTAGCAAGGCAGTGGTCATCCTGGAGGTGTGTTTGGGGTCGTTATCATGTTGGAATACTGCCCTCCGGCCCAGTCTCTGAAGGGAGGGGATCACGCTCTGCTTCAGTATGTCACAGTACATGTTGGCATTCATGGTTCCCTCAATGAACTGTAGCTCCCCAGTGCCAGCAGCACTCATACAGCCCCAGACCCGGACACTCCCACCACCATGCTTGACTGTAGGCAAGACACACTTGTCTTTGTACTCCTCACTTGTTTGTCGCCACACATGCTTGACACCATCTGAACCAAAGAAGTTTATCTTGGTCTCATCAGACCACAGGACATGGTTCCAGTAATGCAAAACTATTTGTGGACTTTCTTGTGCTTCATCTTTAGACGAGGCTTCCTTCAGGCCGACAGCTATGCAGACCAATTTGATGCGGTGTGCGGCGTATGGTCTGAGCACTGATAGGCTGACCCCCCAGCCCTTCAACCTCTGCAGCAAGCCAGAAGCGCATTTGTGAGGTCAGGCACTGATGTTGGACGAGAAGGCCTGTTTTGCAGTCTCTCCTTACATAGTTAGTCAGGTTGAAAAAAGACACAAGTCCATCTAGTTCAACCAAAAAAAAACAAAAACAAATATATATATACCCATACAATCCTTCACCCACAGTTGATCCAAAGGAAGGAAAAAAACCCCCCAGCAAAGTATGGTCCAATTTGCTATAACGGGGGAAAAAAAAAAATCCTTCCTGATCCCCCGAGAGGCAATCAGATTCATCCTGCATCAACTTTACCTAAATGTTTGTACCCAGTTATATTATTTACATTAAGGAAATAATCCAGACCCAATTTTAAAGCAATCAACTGCGCTGGCCAAAACCACCTCTGGAGGGAGTCTATTCCACATTTTCACAGCTCTTACTGTGAAGAAACCTTTCCATATTTGTAGATGAAATCTTTTTTCCTCTAGACGTAAAGAGTGCTCCCTTGTCCTTTGTGATGACCTTAAAGTAATCCTCCTGTAATTCATCCCAAATGTATTCTATCAGGTTGAGGTCAGGACTTTGTGCAGGCCAGTCAAGTTCCTCCACCCCAAACTTGCTCATCCATTTCTTTATGGACCTTGCTTTTTGCACTGGTCCAAATCAAAACGTTTAGAGACCCCTGGCTTAGCTAATGAGCAAGTCGTAGTCCGTGGAAAAAAAAAAAAAGTTGCAACATTAGGAACGTAGTAGGTGCAGTGCTTAGGCTGCACAGTGGTGTAGTGGATAGCACTTTCACCTGGCAGCAAAAGGGCCGTTGGTTTGAATCCCAACCACGACACTACCTGCCTGGAGTTTGCATGTTGTCCCTGTGCTTGCATGGGTTTCCTCCGGGTACTTCCTGTTTCCTCCCACACACCAAAGACATGCTAGTAGGTAAATTAGATCCTGTCTAAATTGGCCCTAGTATATGTATGAATGTGAATTAGGGACCTTAGATTGTAAGCTCCTTGAGGGTAGGGACTGATGTGAATGTACAATATATATGTAAAGCGCTGCGTAAATTGACAGCGCTATATAAGTACCTGAAATAAATTAAAATAAAATATATTCACACACACACACGAGGGCTGTACTGAAAGTGATGCAAATGGGGGCATAATTCACTTACATAGGTCGTTCAAATTTCACGGTGGTAGAATAACTCTTCCCCTACAGTCAATCCTCTTCTGTAGTAACTGTTCTGCTTGGAATCCATTACTTTTTTGCAATGAAAGGAAGAAGTCAATGAGTTCTTGGATGAGGGATGGGTGCAGGTAGTCCCAAATCCACAAAAGGCTAAAAAAATGTTCATGGAGATGACACCATTGACGAGCAATGTCTTCTCATTGATGATTGATCTATGATGTCATCTCCATAAACATTCTGTAGCCTTCTGTGGTTGTCGGACAGCTTGCTCCCCTCCTTCACCAAGGACCCAATGATGGCACATTGCTTCTGCTTGCAATCTGTTATTTACCAATAATGAAAAAGAAGAGTTTCTATAGAGCGAGAGTTGCTCTACCAACATGTGAAACGTACATATTTACATAGTAATTAAATAAAATAAAGTTATGCCCACTTTTGCATTGCTTTCAATACAACCCTCCATAAAGAGGTTTAACCATTGGCCCCATCACAAGAGAACCACACTTGTTTTGCCACCATTTTATGCCACTGTGACTCAATCCACCATGACAAGACCACACACAGCCATGTTGCATTGTTTTTCAGTATTTTGGAACATGACTACTGTATGAGGAACAGGCTCCTTGAATAAGGATAGGATGATATGAGCCCTTTTTTCAATTATCTTTATTTTATTAAAGAAAATATATTGTATTTTGGTCACTGAGTAGAGGACTGCTACATCATCCCAGTGGGAACGTCAACAGGAACCTCAATGGGTCCTTCCACATGAGCAGTGATGAAAGAGGACTGCTGGCACAAAAAGCTATGGTTTGACCCCAGTCTGAAAACAGAATTTCTAAATTGTGTAGGTAGTGGTGCAGGATTTAGAAATCTTACATATCCTCCAGAGTCTGGAGGTCAGGTGAAGACTAGTTTAGTTTAGGCACCACTTGATTGGAGTATATCAAAAGTAAGGGACAGCAAATGTACAACATCAAAATACAGGTTTTGAAGAATAGAACAAATGGAAATAAAGCAACTCAATCCACCACAAAAATAACACCACACACAGCCATTGTTTTTCCATTTTATTGCTTGTTCAGCAGTGGCCGCTACAGAGGATGACCCCCCCTTCCATAGTAAAGAGATGTATTTGCAATAAACCAAAATGGAAGGTAGTGGTACACACAGATCGAAATATATCTCATGATTGTACAGCTCTCCAGACTGGAATAAATAACATTTACATATTTATATATATAAAAATGCAGAACTACTCAAAGATTATTTCCATCACCAACAGACTGGTGCAAATTCACAGCGAGAAGAGTTTAGTAGCTGCTACAGGCAAAACGCACTTAAGAATGAAACATCGCACCTTAAAAAGGCAAAAGTCACAGTGTATCCACCGGAACTTAAAGTGTACCTGTCATTTTATAAACAGCCATGATGTGAGCAAGGCTTGGGACATGACTACTGTAGGGGGTTTAGGCTTCTTGAATAAGGATTGGATGACATGAGTCGTTTTTTTAATTATCTTTATTTTAGATATTGTATTTTGGTCACTGAGTAGATGATTGCTACATCATTCCAGTGGGAACGTCAATGGGAACTGCCACATGAGCAGCGATGCAACAGGACTGCTGGCACAAAAAGCTATGGTGTGACGACAGCCTGAAAACAGAATTTCTAAAATGTAAGCTTTCTGAATCCTGCACCACTACCTACACATTTCTTCCAGAATCTGGAGACCAGATGAAGACTTATTTGGTCTCGCCACCACTCGATTGGAGGATATCAAAAGCAAGGAACAGCAAATGTATAACAGCAAAATACACGTTTTGAAGAACGTAACTAATGGAAGCGAAGCAACCCTTATAAATTGAGTTTGCTTTTTTTTTAATTAAAAACGGGTGCCAATGCATTTTTGGGGGTCAGAAGCACATACTCTTGACCCCTAAAACATGTTGGCATTGGTTTGTTTTAATAAATAAAGCCAACTTTGACTTTAGAAGTTGCTTCGATTCAATTTGTGGCACTCTTCATAGTGTTGTCCTCTAAAAAAAAAAAAAAAGTGATGTTTGGCAAAGATTTTGCTTGACCCGAGTCAGAACAATAAAATATGACTTCTAATTGGTTGGTATAGCTTACTGGATTGGGCACCTTGCTATTTGCCTTCTTGACAGAACCTGTACGTGTAAGCAATGGTCTCTTTTTTTTTTTTTTTTTCTATCACTGCCTGTCCTGTTGATTTTGGGCAGGTGATATCACAAGATGGTGTTAAATCTGCCACACTTGGGGACAATCTGCCAGGATGAACCAAGCAACCCCTAAATCCTTTTTTTTCCAGGAATCTTGCATGGTTTTCAGAGTCACAGCTTTGTCTGAAAGTCGAAAGTCCCATTTTTAACATCAATGAGGACCATAGGAAATCAGCGGGTTGCATGGTCTGTGGCCTTACAATGAAGACAATGTGGTGATAATAAAAGCCCCCCTGGTTAGGCCACCGGATCCGTTGGAAATCTGACTGCAGTGAATGGAAGTACTGGGGAGAATGTAGTAAGACCTAGGCATTATTTGTCTGTGAAGGTTCTCATTTATTCAGGTCATTAAAGCAGTTGGTCACATTCAGATGGGCTTATCCTGTAATATTGAAGATGTTTTGTAGCTTATCCAAGCCACATCTTTCGTTGTAATTTGTGTCAGGAAGGTACCCAAACAGCCTAAGCACACCTAAGCACTGCACCTATGTTCCAACTTTTTCTTTTTCCACAGACTAGGACTTGCTCATTAGCTAAGCCGGGGTCTCTAAACCTTCTAAACAAAAGGCCAGTTTATTTTACTTCACAGTTTGGAGGGGCTTGATTGTGGCCAGTAGGAGTAGAATATATCCTGGTGTTGATAACAATGCCACATCATTAGTGTCAGTGAGAGGAAAATTGCCACATCCTTGGTGTCAGTGGGAAGAATGGTGTCCCATCATTGGTGTTAGAGGGGGGAATAGTGTCCTATCTTAGCAACAGTGGGGCACTATTCCTCCCACTGATACGGTCAGTGGCAGGAGTTGTTCCCCATTGTTAATGTCAGTGGGAGGAATTGTGCCCCAAGGGCAAGATAAAGGCAAGCAAAGGGCCACAGTTTGGAGACCACTGATCTAATCTATGCTATGGCGAAAGGGGCCTGTAGAAAGGGTTGTTGTTTTCTCCAATTTACAATAGGGTTGTATATTTAGCCATTTAAGGCACATTCAGGCTCATTTGTAGAAAGCACAAAGCGAAAGCTGATTGGCTGCCACGAGTTACTGCACTTTTGCACACTACTGCCACTTTTACACTGCGTTACTCCATGTGGCGGAGTTCATCTGGACAAGATGACAGGGACACTTTAAGGCAACAGCGCTATTGAGTTTAATTCACATATACAAAAGCAAAACAGGCTGGACTTAAAGATTCCAACATACCAAAATAAAAACAGTCACTGCACAGCGAATACAATAAAGTTTTTTCAAACTGTAAAATAGACTTTAGATAAACTATGCATCATAAAGAGATTTCCGTCATCTATTTACAATTCACATTGTATCAAAAAAAGGTACATTCATTTTTTTTTTTTAATGTGCTATTACAGAACCATATTTACAAGATACTGTACAACGTTGACTTCTTCAGTGATTGGCCAGGATCCTAAAAGGTACAACTTCGATTGGCACAGGCTTGTCTGGGAGCTCCTATTTAAGGGCCAGCTTCACCACAAGGTGAGTTTTTAGTTTGGGGTGGGCACCAGTGGACTGTGCTGTATCTCTGCAGACTGACTGCTGCTTCCAAACAGAGAGCAAGAGTTCTTCTCTGCATTAAGCAGGCCGTGGCTGTTTCTAAACGAACTGAAAATTCTATGCACCCCTTTTTGTTATGATGCACCTGAAATGTATCTAGCGGATTTAAAATTCAGGGAGAATCCACCGAGGAAGCCTGACAATTTTTTTTTTTTTCGTTTCTTTTTATAGTACCATGGTAGCTGGCAGGAACTGGAAATTCTGCTGGAGATATACAAGATGCCAGTTTGTGATTTACCTTATCAGCAACCATGCAAAATCAACAGGGCTGGATACTAAAAAACAACTCCACCTAATAAAACCTAACTTGGAGTTATAGATAATAATACATTAAAGAACAAAACTCACTGAGCAAAAAATACAAATAGGAAACTAATAAAACACACAATCTCTGATCATAATGCTTAACCCCTAACAATCTTAACAATACATTTTCTTTTTTTTTTCCATTTCACGAAAAAAAAAAAAAATGAAAGTGTTTTATTATTGTTGATGGATAGAAGCTGGATAAATCCCTTTGGGTGGCTAAAGAATGGAAAAGAGAACATCAAAATGTTATTGTTTGGGGACTGACAAAAGAAAAAAAAAAAAAACAGTAATAGTATTATTTGCCTTTATATCCTTCACAAAAAAACAGTTCATATAAGGCTTACTTACTGCATTTCCTATTATTTCTTTGTATTTATATTCTATGATGTACTCTGAGTTAAAGTGGAGCTCCACTTCTCTGCCTCCCCCCGCCCCATCAGTGCCACATTTGGCACCTTTCAGCCCCCCCCCCCTTCCCCCGCCACCGGGCCATCCAGAAAGTGCAGGGGGGAAGGCGAAACCCTTTAAATCACAAAAAAATATTTCACAAGTTTTTGCCCCTTAAAATATCAACATATTGGCAATAACTGTGACAATCTGTGAGCGGATAGCAAAAAAAAAAAAAAAATAGGTCAGTCAACCTCTAAAGTAACTATTTCATGAGCCAAAACGCCAATTTGTAAAAAAAAAAAAAAGGAAAATTTGCAATATTTAAAGTGCATCTAATTTTTGTTTGCATTCTGGATTCAATGTGGAAGGATAGCACATATGGATTTTTTTTTTTTTTTGGTATCTGTACGCCAGGAAAATTCACGATCTCTATTTGTTCTGGTGACTATTGCCTTCTAAAATTGAAAGTTTCTAAAATTTTGAGTTGTTCAAGACTTAAGAGGAAGTCCTCCAATGGAGACCATTGTGCCCATTGTTATCTAAAAGGAGACCTTCCCTCACTTCTCATTTCTTGTGTCTGCACATCTCTGGTCATAATGCTAACCCCTAACAATATTAACAATACATTTTGCTTTTTTTTTCCCATTTCACTGAAAAAAAAGAAGGATTTAAAGCGTTTTATTATTGTTGATGGATAGACGCTGGATAAATCCCCTTGGGTGGCTTAGGAATGGAAAAGATAAAATGATTAGTTTTATTTATTAACATGTTTAGGGAACTTTATCGTTAGCAGTTCCCTAAACAATAACAGTAATAGTATTATTTGCCTTTTTTTTCCTATAAGGATATATTCAGTTCATATAAGGTTTACTTACTGCATGCCCTATTATTTCTTGGTATACTATGATCTATTCTGAGCTAAATCATAAACATTTTTTTCACAAGTTGTTGCTCCTCAACCACTTGCTTATCGGGCACTTAAACCCCCCTCCTGCCCAGACCAATTTTCAGCTTTTAGCGCTGTCACTGTTTGAATGACAATTGTGCGGTCTGCTACACTGTATCCATATGAAACTTTTATCATCTTTTCCCCACAAATAGAGATTTCTTTTGGTGGTATTAATCACTGCTTAAAAAAAAAATAGTTTTTTATAAAATTTTGAAAACCGGTAATTTTTTTATTCACTGATGTGCGCTGATGAGGCTGCACTGATAAGGCAGCACTAATGGGCACTGATGAGGCGGCACTGATGGGCGGCACTGAAGGGCACTGATAGGTGACACTGATGGGCACTGGTAGGTTACACAGATAGACAGCACTGATCGGTGAAACTGATGATGCCAAACTGATGGGCATTGATTGGCAGCACTGGTGGGCAAAGCTAGGTGGCACTGTGAGCACTGGTAGGTGGCACTGGTGGGTAATGATAGGTGGCCATCGGCAGCTCTCTGTGCAAGGGACCGATGTCCCTCTGATAGAAGCCAGTGACTGGCTTCTTTTTCCCCTCACGCTGATAGCGTGAGGAAAAAAAATACCGATCACCGATCTTCTGTTTACATCACGTGATCAGCTGTCATTTGCTGATCACGTGGTTAGGGGCGGGACCGCCCCCTTACTCCGATCTGTGATTAGCAGAGTCTCTGACTTGGTGATCACAAAGCGCGTTGCGTGCGAGCCGCAGGGACGTGCTGACAGAGAATGCTCGGGAGGATATACATGGACGCCCTCCTGGCAATTCAGGTCTGCGCTGTGGACGTCTTTTGTCTACGGGCAAAACGTGGACGTGAAGAGGTTAATCTTCTCACGTCTTGTGTCTGCACAGACACCCAAAACATTTCAATTATTTTATCTATTCTCTACTCTATCAGAAAAATGATTTGTGAGCGGATAGCAAAAAAAAAAAAAAAAAAAATGAAGTAAGTAAATACGATTTAATGAGCCAATTTGTAAAAATAAAAGTTTGCAATATTTAAAGTGTATCTAATTTTTAAAAAAATATGAATTTAATCTCTAAATTAAAAAAAAAGATTTAGTTAAGTTATAATGTGTCTATTGTTTTTCTTTTTTGTTTTTTGATTAAATGTGGAAGGATTAGCATTTATGGGGGTTTTTTTTGCTATCTGTACACTGGAGATCCTCACCCTCTCTATTTGTTCTGCTGACCACTGTTTTCTGGAAATCAAAAATTTTGAGTTGGTACTGGTCTAGAATTTAGAGGAAATCTTCCTTGTTCCAGTATCTAAAAGATCTTCCTTCACTTGGGCATTAGATATACTTTAAAGAACTATCAAGACTATTGCATGCAATGGTTTGATGATTTCACACTAATGCAGTATGTAGGTAGGCCAAATAAGCCTGCTGATAAGAAAAGTATTATTCTAAATAGGTCTCTCCAAACTCTCCTTTTACTGCTCTTAAACTTTGTCCAACAGCAACAACCACACAACTAAAATGATGGCTATCCCCTTTGACAACGTCATTTGTGACGAAACGTACGTCGGGAGGAAGCGCTGACGTCACCACTGTGTTGAAAATTTCCCAGGAGTCGGGAGCCGGCCGGTGCTTATGCTTTTATTGCCTTTACCTTTGTGAGTATAACCTTTAATACTTTAAATTAAAACATACCCTTCGGTACTTCACTATGAGTCCCTCTTCCTTTATATGATGCAGGAGTCTACGGTGTGAGTGATTGTGGACGCTGCTCAAAGCAGGGAGAGCCATACAACTACTCAGAGACCAATGGTTTGGACGGTGTATTTATAAGGAGGTCATTCTATGCTGTAAGAGAACATTTGGGTGGTTCCACATCCCAGGTCGGAGATTCACTGTTGTTTAACACACAGTGTTCTGGTAAGCTTGTTGTCTTCCTTGGACACACAGATGGTGAGATTTAATTGTTATAGTTTGTGCCTTTGTCCCTCCCACAAGGTCATCAAATAAATTCTATGGTCGTGACTCTATATATGAGGGCGTTTCAAAGGTCTCTTAATCTGATTTTTGTTTGTTGATAAACAAAAAGTTAAGGTTAGGGTTCCTCAATGATGTTCCCTAATACCGAACACCATGTTTTCAACTGAAAGGAGACCAAGAAACTTACCTAAAGCTGGCCATTAATGGATAGTTTTTTTTTTTCAAGTTATCAGTAAACCCCTCAAAATATTGCAAGATCTCAATGAGCTTTGAACCTAGTAACTTAAGTTTGGGTCCCCGCTCTGGCTTGTGCAGCCATGTCTGGTGGATACTACCTGCAACGTCCGCCTACACTACTGTCAGAGCCACAGAAAGAAATTGATGTCCCTGTTTTGGAGGGAATTAAGTAATGAAGAATTGATCATTCCAAATATTTGCAATGCAAGCTCATTGAGATCCACAGAATGAAAATGATGTCCCGTAAGTCAAGCCACCCTGTGTATCAAAGAGTTGTCAGCAGCCTCAGTCTAGCTCCATCCTGGCCACATCTCGATGCTTTCACTCCTGCCCACAGGGCTTAGTCATGGGGTCTCCATGACTAAGCCCCTTGGGCAGGGTGAAATGCATCAAGGGGCTGCTTGGTACACGGCTTATGGGTCATCATTTTCATTCTGTGGATCTTGCATTGCAAATATTTGGAATGGCCCACTCTCCATTGCTTCACCCCCCACCCCTCACAAAACATTATTATGCTTAAATGGGGTAATTTTGGTAAAGGAGTAGAGGATGCTCACTAAAAAGATGGATGTTCAGAAGAGTGTCCCAAAAAAGTCAGAGGTAGAAATAAAAAACAGACAGAAATTTTAACTCTCCCAACTCCCCAAAAAAAACACAAGGAATTACATTTTAACAGTCATCAACTGGTACTGAGCAGTGCGCAGGGTGGTGAAGAACAGTACGTCAATGCGGACCACCACTCCTGAATTACTAAAGAACTCTATTAGTGGCGAACAGTGTAAAAAATATTTTTAATCTTTCAAAGATATGGAAGTTTGACAAGCTATCACTGTGCAGGATTGAATGCTTATATTTCACGGAAAAACCTTATCAGAGGATCCAGAAGTTCTCTGTTGAGTAAGCCTAATATGGTTTCTTCTGGGGGATATTTCAAATTCATTTGAGAGAATAAAAAGGCATGAAATATTTATGGGGCACTAAATTCTGTTCTAGTTTATAATGTAGTACAGGGAGCAAGAGTAGAGTAATTTACTGAAAAGGTATCTTAGAACTTAGATCTACTAAAAGAGAAAGCGACTCAATGCATTGAAAGGAGAATCTCAGCTCAATTGTGAAAAATTGTATTTAGGTTACCATCTAACGGAATGTGAGATTAGTCTTTTTACGCCCCCTGCAATATTCATAAAATGACCCTGTCAATATAGAAGCACAAAAGCTGCCATACTTGAATTGTATTTAAAGGTTTTACATTTTTAGATACTTTAGATACACTGTAAAAGTACTCCCTAAACTATCCATTGCTTCCAGATATGGAGGAGCATGCAATCTCTTCCTATGATGCTGTGTTCAGAAGTAGTGGCCAATCGTTAGGATCGGACACTGTCACATTAAGGAAAGAATGACAACATTGCCCCTCTGTAACCTCCATTATTTTGTTTTGGAGGGGGAAAGGGCTAAGGCTTTAAAGAGACCCTGTCACTTGGCCCCAATGGAAACATTTCAGAGTCTTATTAAAGTGCACCTCTAGCTCAGGAGTAAATGGTAAAAAGGGTACCAGAATGTCTGGCAACTAAAACACATGTATGTTGCAGGAATGATATTGAAATATTATTACATTTTAACTAAAATAAAATACACAAACTAAATTTAAATAAAATAGAGTAAAATACATAAAAAAATATAGAAATGTAGAAGAATTCTGCAAAAATAAAAAAATACAATAAAATCACAAAAACTGCCTACTAAACAAAAGAAAAAGCCAATTTCCTCATGTGATTGCTGCAACTGACCTTACCGGGATAATAAATGCAAAGCCTGCTCTGTACACAGATAGTAGATGGCTTACAGAATTTTGGGTGGCAAGTCTCTGACCTTTCATTAATCTCTCCAAAGCTAGGTGCTTTGTGCAAATATTCACAAATCAAAGCTGATCTCTGACATATTCTTTAAAAGCTGAACTCTAAATATCATCTAAATCCATTCATTATGTGTATTCCTCTTGAATCTTGGTGTGCTTTGTGTATTAATTGCAGATCTGTGCAGTAATCTAGTGTGAACCTCCCTGTAGTAAAGGTCGATCACTGCTGCTCTCTCTCCTTGTGCAGGGTGATTGGTCTTGTCTCCACCCCTCCTGTAGTTTTCTGCAGGCTGCCTGTAGTGGTTGGAGCCTAGTGGGCCCCTCCCACAACTCTTCTCAGGTTATGTACAACACAGTGATGTCACTGCAGCAAACACAAAGTAATATCTAGCTTTAAAAGGCATTTGGTGCACATAAATGGGGTTAATATCCTTTGGGACTATTGCGAAATATAATAAATGAACGTTTTTGTACCCACAGTTTAGCTTTAAAGGTATTTTTTGGCAGGTTCAACTAGAGCCCAAGACAGCTTGACCTATCTTTATCTGCCCAGATCATACTGAGATAGTGGGAGATGTCCTAATCCAAGGAAGAGTGAATGGTGAAATAATACGGATGTAACATGGTGCAAAAGGTGGAATTGGCCTTGAAAATTAAACAATGGACTTTCCAGTTGTCACAATTGTAAGGATCTGGTAATTTTGCAGACAGTGCTTTCACATTTTTTGTGAATTAAAATGGGCAGTTAGGGTGCAGCCATATGCTCTTTTATTGGGATGTGTTCCTTACCTTGAGTTACTGCTGCTTATGCCAGTTGCTGTTGAGTATGCTCTAGCAGTGTGCACTTAAAGAGGTAGGTTTTGGAATTATAAACAATTGACAATGCAACCGATCACCAGGAGGTAGATGCTGGTGAGGTGAGCTTGGGAGATGTTAATTATTTGGCATGCGCCTTGCCACATCGTCCTCTCTCTTCGGCAGCCTGCCCCTGGGGATGGTGTGTTAAGCTCTGCTTCACTCTGTGACAAAAGCCCATGGAGGGGGGAGTTTAGGCTACTAAAGAAGCTGGCTTGTTGAAAGCAACCTCGTCTTGGTAGGACTGTACACCTCAATAAAGTACCCACTTAATGAATGTGGTGACTGAGTGGCTAAGTGAGACATTTGCAGAAGTGACTTCTCAGCTCCCCTACCTTAGAAACCTATAATCACTAACATAGAAGCTGAAGTCCTATGAGGTAACCAGCCAGCATAGTCCATGGGACTTTTCAGCTGTCCTACCTTAGAAACCTATAAGCAAGACAACACTAGAACCTAGATCTCTAAAGAAGCTAAAGTCCTATGAGGTAACTAGCCAGCATAGTCCATGAGACTTCTCATTTCCCCTACTTTTTTTTAATCTATAATCAAGACAATGTTAGAACCTAGATCTCTAAGAAGCTTTAGTCCTTAGAGGTAACCAGCCATCATTGCCCATGGGAGTCATCAAAGCCTTTAAAGAGGATTGAAGCTTAACCTATTATTAGGATAATTTGCACTTGGGGTACCCCGGTTTGTTCCTCACCTTCTTTCCAACATTTAACATTTTTCAATAAACAAATTTTTTTCGTACCATCTTATGTAAATCTTATGTTTGGAGAGAAGAGAAGAGGTGAAGCTGTTATAGCTGCAAAGGGTGGGCCAACTCAATATTGAACCCTACGGACTAAGACTTTAATGGGATGCCATTAAAGTTCATGTGCGTGTAAAGGCAGGCGTCCCAATACTTTTACCAATATAGTGTGTGTATGTATATATATATATATATTTTATATATATATTAAAAGATGGTACTGTGGCTGGAGTTCATAGTACCATAGCACAACCTACAATTACATTGTAAAAGAAAACCTACTAGTACCTAATGATATTTTGGCACACTGACATTCATTTCTTCACATGGCATTACTGAATATTTGCATAATTGTCTGCACACAGCAAACCGATCAAAAAGAAACCTTTTTTTTTGTGTGTTGAATAGGGTGGGGAAGGGTTAGAACCTGTCTGTTGGGTGAGATTACCCCCCCCCCCCCAACTTCCTGTTCCGGTCTTCCAACATGGACCACAGGAAAACTCCGACACAGGTGCCAAACCTTCCCCACTGTACACAAAAAGCAGCTATTGCTTGGCATTCCACTTTACTGATCTTAACTAATGTTTACATGAACATATACTAAATAACACTAAAATAATTCCCTATATATATATATATATTACATAAAATTTCTAATTTATTTCCATGGTGCTTGGCATTTAAGAACATTTGTTAAACTTAAGTAGGTCAGAATTTTTATTTTTTTTAAAAAGAGAAGGAAGTTTAATCTTTTTATCCTAAAATAAAGTCTTTTTTTTTTTTTTTTTTTTTTTTTTTTTGTGTGTTTTTTTT
>BLSH010525229.1:424637-452123 GCA_018402905.1 Glandirana rugosa | reverse complement strand
GAGCTGAAAACTGCCATTGGAGAAAGGAACCCTGCAAATGTTCAAGAGCTTGAGCATATTGCAAAGGAAGTGTGGGAGAAAATGCCACCCGAGAAGTGCAAGAAGCTTATCGATGGATATAAGAAACGTTTGGAGGCTGTCATCGCTGCCAAAGGGTGTGCAACCAAATATTAAGGAGGGGTGCCAATATTAGTGCACATGCTGGTTTTCTGTTTTTTCTTTATAATTACAATATCTATGTTGAAATAACAATTGTCTTTGTTAAATTACTTTGGACCTCCAATTAAAAGATCCTGCTGATATAAATTTGGTACATTTCCATTTATTTCTGAAGACATTCACTCAGTTATGCAAAACATGAAGGGGTGCCAATAATGGTGAGCAGGACTGTATATCCATTTGATCTTGTGTAATGTACTCTGCTTCTTCTCCCAGGCACCCCTAGGGGATCAAACTGCTCTGGGAGAAAGGAATCACAGCCGTTCGACTGTCTATGTGCTCAATAGCAGTACTTCTAAGTAAGTTCACCAGCGGGTAAGTGGTGAAAAGATATAACCGAGAGAACCATTACATAGGATGATTCAAACTTCTGTTAGTACAGACATATACAGAGGAATGGAAATTGTTGGAATCCTGGTTGGCAGGAAAGGACCGCCTGAAGAAGAAGGGATAGAAAAGCGTAGGAAAGGAGAGGGGTAGATATGAAGAGGGGAGGGGGGAAGAGGAGATAAGAACACAGAATAGTTACTACCTGTAGATTCAAAATATAGAAATCATCATGGTGTTAACTGGTAACCGAGCAGTTAGGATGTGACAGCCAGGTATCCCATTCTCTCCTAAATTTATTATATGTGAAGAAATCGATCGCTATTCGTTTCTCCATCTCACATTGGCTGTTGAGGGTGAGAATGGTTTCCATTGGAGAGGGTGGATTGGGGGATTTCCATTGTCTCTTGATTGTAAGTTTTGTTGCCAACAATAGGTGGATTGTTACTGTCCAGAATTTAGAAGGGAGGTTATCAATGTTCAGGTGCAACAAAGACAGTTCTGGATTAGGAGTTACTCTCTGGTTGCATATTTCTGATATGATAGAGAATATTTTGTTCCAAAATTATCTCAATGAGATACAGGACCATAGAATGTGAAATAACGTGCCAGACTCTCCACATTCTCTCCAACAACTGGTACCGTGAGATGGGTACATTTTAGATAGTTTAAACGGTTAGGTACCAAGAGTGAAATACCTTTAAGAGATTTTCCCAATGATTTACACACTTGGATGAAATGTAGGTGGAAGAAAAGGTTTTTACCCAACATGTTTCTGGGAAAGATTTCCCCAGTATCGTTTGCCATTTCTTTTTGGAAGGTGGATTTAGAAAAGGTGTGTTGGTTGTGAAGGTTGTTATTGAACAAGGTGATCCCTTTTCGTGGGAGAGTGGATTCGTGGAGGAGTGTATATATAAGAGTTGGGGTGTCTAGGTACAATGGTATAGGTTGTTTGTGTAGAAAGGAGCTGATTTGTAGGTACTTGAACTATGATGACGGTGGAAGTTTAAATTGACCGGTCAGGAATTCGAAGGTGTGGAGAGTTATATCAAGGAACAAGTCTCTTAGGAGAGGGATACCTTTATTTCTCCAGATGTGAGTGTCGAGATGGGGTATGAAGTACTGGTAATAACGTGGGAATTTTTGTAGTTGGGTTTTTAGGGGAGGATGATGGGGAGAATTCCAACCATGTCTTGAGGGAAATCTGTATCGCTGGGCTGTCGAATTTGGGGAGCCCCAAGCTTAACAGCAATGAGCATTGAACTCAAGTCTCTTAGTTGGGTGGTATTGGACTCTAAGGTGGCCCAAATTTTGTGTTTTGGTGTATTCCACCAGTAGCGGATTTGATCTAAAGTGCATGCCTTGTAGTAGGCTGTAATATTGGGAACTCCCATACCACAGTTTTTCCTGTGTCTCATCATAATGTTGAGGGAGCATCTAGGGGGTTTATGAATCCAAATGTATTGATTAAAGCATTTTTGGATCGCGGAGAGGAAGGTTTGTGGCACTGGGATTATTATGGTTTGAAATAGGTATAAAAGCTCAGGGAAGATCATTATTTTCAGCTTTGCAATTCTCCCTGCAATTCACAGGTCTTGGGATTTTAGTTGGGCTAGTTGTTGGGGCAGTGAGTGCACAGGATGCTTTTTTTAAACAGCACTGCGGCCGCCCCAGACATGTATAAACTGGCTCCACTGAGAGCCGGTCACATTCACATGTCATGCAAATTGGATGTGGTTTAACCACTTCAGCCCCGGAAGGATTTCCAGCTTTAGGACCGGAGCCCTTTTTGCGATTCGGCGCTGTGTCACTTTAACTGACAATTGCGCGGACGTGCGACGTTGTACCCAAACGAAATTTGCGTCCTTTTTTCCCCACAAATAGAGCTTTCTTTTGGTGGTATTTGATCACCTCTGCGTCATTTCTGATCGCCGCTATAAACAAAAGAAGAGCGACAATTTTGCAAAAAAACCCAAATTTCTTACTTTTTGCTAAAATACAAATCCAAAAAAAAAATATAAAAAAACTTTTTTTTTTTCACTGTTTTTGGCCAATTTATATTCTTCCTCATATTTGTGATATAAAAAAAAATCGCAATCGGCGTTTATTGATTGGTTTGCGCAAAAGTGGCCACGTTTACGGATCATTAGAATTCATTTCTGGGGTTTTTATTTATTTATATTTTTTTTTTACTAGTAATGGCGGCGATCTGCGATTTTTAGCGGTACTGCGATATTTCAGCGGACATGTCGGACCATTTTGACACTTTTTTGGGACCATTGGCATTTATACAGCGATTAGTGCTATAAAAATGCACTGATTGCTGTGTAAATGCCATTGGCAGTGAAAGGGTTAACCTGCAGGGGGCGCTCTAAGGGTTAACTGTGTTCCCTGGGCGTGTTCTAACTGTGGGGGGACTGCCCTAGCTGGGGAAGGGAAGTGGTCACAGCCTCCATGTAGATCACAGCCCTTTACAGAACGGAGGTCCGTGTTTACTTACACGGACCTCCGTTCTTTCACTCCGGGGGGGGCATCGCGGGTGGCCGGCGGAGATAGACTCCGCTGCACCCGCTTCCTGGCCCTCCCCGAACACAGTGAGCGCGTGGGCGCGCCTCCGGCGGCGCGCGCTCACTAGGCTCGATCTCGCGGCCGCCGTCGTATGACGGCGATTCGCGTTACAGAGCCACTTTGTCGCCGTCATTTGCCGATCAGCCGTCGGCAAGTGGTTAAAATGCATACAATTACCATATACTGCATCTCACAAAAGTGAGTACACCCCTCACATTTTTGTAAATATTTTATTATACCTGTTCATGTGACAACACTGAAGAAATGACACACTACACTGTAGCAAAGTAGTGAGTGTACAACTTGTATAACAGTGTAAATTTGCGGTCCCCTCAAAATAACTCAACGCACAGTCATTAATGTCTAGACTGCTGGCAACAGAAGTGAGTACACCCCTAAGTGAAAATGTCCAAATTGGGCCCAAAGCAGGGCCGGTGCTACCACTAGGCAGCTGCCTAAGGCGCACTGCTGCCTGGGGGAACCCGACTGCTAGTTTCCCTCTGCGTCTGCATGCTCTGCAGCATGTAACTAACTCAGTCTCAAGCAGCTGCTCCATCCGACCGGTAGTGTTAGAGGTACATCACTGGAGCCAGCGCTAGAGGGAGCAGAGCCGATGCTTCCTGTATAGCGCTACCTCCTGTCATATGGGCAGGACAAAGGGGGTGGAGCCAATGGGGGCGGCAAAATTAGGTTTCGTCTAGGGTGTCAAAAATCTTTGCACTAGGCCTGGCCCAAAGTGTCAATATTTTGTGTGGCCACCATTATTTTCCAGCACCGCCTTAACCCTCTTGGGCATGGAGTTCACCAGAGCTTCACAGGTTGCCACTGGAGTCCTCTTCCCCTCCTCCATGATGACATCACAGAGCTGGTGGATGTTAGAGACCTTGCGCTCCTCCACCTTCCATTTGAGGATGCCCCACAGATGCTCAATAGGGTTTAGGTCTGGAGACATGCTTGGCCAGTCCATCACCTTTACCCTCAGCTTCTTTAGCAAGGCAGTGGTCGTCTTGGAGGTGTGTTTGGGGTCGTTATGTTGGAATATCATGCTCTGCTGCAGTATGTCACAGTACATTTTGGAATTCATGGTCCCTCAGTGAACTGTAGCTCCCCAGTGCCAGCAGCACTCATGCAGCCCCAGACCATGACACTCCCACCACCATGCTTGACTGTAGGCAAGACACACTTGTCTTTGTACTCCTCACCTGGTTGCTGCCACACACGCTTGACACTATCTGAACCACATACATTTATCTTGGTCTCATCAGACCACAGGACATGGTTCCAGTAATCCATGCCCTTAATCTGCTTGTCTTCAGCAAAAAGTTTGCAGGCTTTCGTGTGCATCATTTTAGAAGAGTCTTCATTCTTGGACGACAGCCATGCAGACTAATTTGATGCAGTGTGCGGCGTATGGTCTGAGCACTGACAGGCTGACCCCTTCAACCTCTGCAGCACTCATATGTCTATTTCCCAAAGACAACGTCTGGATATGGCACTGAGCATGTGCACTCAACTCCTTTGATCGACCATGGTGAGGCGCTGTTCTGAGTGGAACCTGTCCTGTTAAATCGCTGTATGGTCTTGGCCACTATGCTGCAGCTCAGTGTCAGGGCCTTGGCAAACTTCTTATAGCCTAGGCCATGTTTATGTAGAGCAACAATTCTTTTTTTTCATATCCTCAGAGAGTTCTTTGCCATGAGGTGCCATGTTGAACTTCCAGTGACCAGTATGAGAGAGTGAGAGCGATAACACCAAATTTAACACACCTGCTCCCCATTCACACCTGAGACCTTGTAACACTAACGAGTCACAAGACACCGGGGAAGGAAATTGGCTATTTTGGCCCAGTTTGGACATTTTCACGAAGGGGTGTACTCACTTTTGTTGCCAGTGGTTTAGACATTAATGGCTGTGTGTTGAGTTATATTGAGGGGGCGGCAAATTTACACTGTTATACAAGCTGTACACTCACTACTTTACATTGTAGCAAAGTGTCATTTCTTCATTGTTGTCACATGAAAAGATAGAATAAAATATTTACAACAATGTGAGGGGTGTACTCACTTTTGTCAGATACTGTATTTGGACCCAGCCTTACGAAGTTCTGGAGCAACTGCACTTGCAGAGTGCACATTCTGTTTGCCTTTAGTAAATCAACCCCATAGGTGGAGATTTCCTAAAACTAGAGGTAGGTATTGCTAGGCGTGACACCACACCCCATATATATATATATATTACAGCAAAAAAAGAAAAAAAGTAGAACTTTTAAGGTTGTCACTATTTTCCCAAACAGGAATACACTATGTTGAGTTAATGTATTTCAATAAATATGGATTTTAATATTTATTTATTTCAGGTACTTATATAGCGCTGTCAATTTACACAGCGCTTTACATATATATATATATTGTACATTCACATCAGTCTCTACCCTCAAAGAGCTTACATTCTAAGGTCCCTAACTCACATTCACGCATATACTATGGCCAATTTAGACAGGATCTAATTTACCTACCAGCATGTCTTTGGAGTGTGGAAGGAAACCGGAGTATCCGGAGGAAACCCACGCAGGCACAGGGAGAACATGCAAACTCCAGGCAGGTAGTGTCATGGTTGGGATTGGAACCAGCGACCCTTTTGCTGCCAGGCAAAAGTGCTACCCACTACACCACTGTGATAAACTTAACATAGTGTATTCCTGTTTGGGAAAATAGTGACAACCTTAAAAGTCCTACTTTCTTTTTTCCTTTTTTGCTTCCTAAAGCTGGAGCACTCAGAATCTGGTGCAGCTGTGCATGGTAGCCAATCAGCTTCTATCTTAAGTTTGTTCAATTAAGCTTTGACAATGAAACCTGGAAGCTGATTGGTTTCTACGCAGTACTGAAATACAAATCCCAAAAAAAATATAAAAAGACTTTTTTTTTTCACTGTTTTTGGCCAATTTATATTCTTCCTCATATTTGTGATAAAAAAAATCGCAATCAGCGTTTATTGATTGGTTTGCGCAAAAGTGGCCACGTTTACGGATCATTAGAAATTTGCATCCTTCTTTTCCCACAAATAGAGCTTTCTTTTGGTGGTATTTGATCCCCTCTGCGTCATTTCTGATCGCCGCTATGAACAAAAGAAGAGCAACAATTTTGCAAAAAAACCCAAATTTCTTACTTTTTGCTAAAATACAAATCCAAAAAAAATATAAAAAAACTTTTTTTTTTCACTGTTTTTGGCCAATTTATATTCTTCCTCATATTTGTGATAAAAAAAAAAATCGCAATCGGCGTTTATTGATTGGTTTGCGCAAAAGTGGCCACGTTTACAGATCATTAGAATTCATTTCTGGGGTTTTTATTTATTTATTTATTTATTTTTTTACTAGTAATGGCGGCGATCTGCGATTTTTAGCGGTACTGCGATATTTCAGCGGACATGTCGGACCATTTTCACACTTTTTTGGGACCATTGGCATTTATACAGCGATTAGTGCTATAAAAATGCACTGATTACTGTGTAAATGCCATTGGCAGTGAAAGGGTTAACCTGCAGGGGGCGCTCTAAGGGTTAACTGTGTTCCCTGGGCGTGTTCTAACTGTATGGGGGCTGCCCTAGCTGGGGAAGGGAAGTGGTCACAGCCTCCATGTAGATCACAGCCCTTCACAGAACGGAGGTCCGTGTTTACTTACACTGACCTCCGTTCTTTCACTCCAGATTATTTTATTTATTTATTGTTTGCTTTAATGTTTTTCTTCATGCTTTATTTACTTTTTGGGTTCTTTTTTTAAGGAAAGATCAAATGATGTATGAAGCATACTGTACAAGAATAAAACAAAAGGGTGTTCCAAGTTAACATGTTGTGATATATCCCGAGTAAAAGGCTACATTTAGTATACGATGTCTCTGTCTAATTTAATGCCTGAGCACAGTGAATCATTTCATTTCCCTGCAATTTCAGCCCCATATTGATATTTTCTTCTTTCTGCACTCCTGTGGCCTGGTGTCAGTGACTACAATGATAACTCCTACAGCACTGGTGTCAGTTACTGTAATGTTAACCCGCAATATTGAGGTCATTGACTGCAATAATAGCCCCCCAGCTTTGGTGTCAGTGAATACAATAGTAACCACCAACATTAGTGTAATTGATCATAATAATAACAACCCCAAGTATTGGTGTCAGTGAATACAATAACCCCCAACATTGGTGTAAGTGATCATAATAATAACCCCCAATATTGGTGTCAGTTACCCATTTTCTGCCAAAAGCAGGCTTTTGGCTGACGTCACTCAGCCAGTCCCAGCTCAGGAAAGATCCCGAAGTTGGGATCCACCAAAATGCCTGGACCAGCAGCTGGCCCGGCCTCTCAGCGAGCTGCTGAGTGCCTGAGCCATCTACTCCCGTCCCCTCCACAGCCCGGTGCTCCAGTGAGTGCTGAAGGGGCAGAAGAGAGCACCGGTGACTTACAGTCACCGGCTCTCTGCAGGCTGAAGACAGAAAGCTGAGCAATCAGAGATGTTTGCTCGCCAAGTTCTTGGTCTTAGAGGTGGCAGGGGACAGTCTAGGTGGGTATAATTGTTTAGTTTTTTTTTTTAATATGTCATACTTCTTCTTTAACCACTTCCTTACTGGGCACTTAAACCCCCCTCCTGCCCGGACCAATTTTCTGCTTTCAGCGCTGCCGCTCTTGAATTACGACAATTGCGCGGTTTTGTGACGTTGTACCCACACAAAATTGGCGTCCTTTTTTTCCCACAAATAGAGCTTTCTTTTGGTGGTATTTGATCACCTCTGCGGTTTTTATTTTTTCCGCTATAAACGAATAAAGAGCGACGATTTTGAAAAAAGAATATTTTTTACGTTTTGCTATAATAAATGTCCAAAAATAAAAAACAAAAAAACGAATTTATTCATCAGTTTAGACCGATATATATTCTTTTACATATTTTTGGCAAAAAAAATCGCAATCGGCGTATATTGATTGGGTTGCGCAAAATTTATAGCGACTACAAACTATGGACATTGGTTTATGGCGTTTTTATTTATTTTTATTTTTTTTACTGGTAATGGCGGTGATCTGCGATTTTTATTGGGACTGTGATATTGCAGCAGACACATTGGATGTTTTTGACACTTTTTTGGGACCAATGACATTTATACAGCGATCAAAAATTTGAATGTCCACTGATTACTGTATAAATGTCATTGTCAGGGTAGGGGTTAACACTAAGGGGGCAGTGAAGGGGTTAAATGTGTTCCCTGGGTGTGTTCTAACTGTGGGGGGGGGTGGGGTTGGCAGGGGCATGACAGATCTAACTGATCCCAGTGACAGGGATCAGTAGATCTGGCATGCCCCCCCTCACAGAACGGGGAACCGCCGTGTTTACAACGGCGGTTCCCCGTTCCTGCTCTCTGTGAGTAGATTGCAGGTCTCCGGCGGACATCGGGTCCGCCTGACCTGTGGGCACGCTCACGCGGCGTGCGCCGGCGGAAGCGCGCCCAGCGCGAGCCGATGGGGAGGACGTCTATTGACGGCCTCCCGGCATTTCAGAGCCGTGCTGTAGCCGTCATTTCGCTATGGCGTGGACGGGAAGCGGTTAAGAATAAAAACCAAGCACTTAGGTGCAAGGTGATAATATCTGAAGCCAAACTCCAGCACTCCCCTGCTGTTTCCCATTGCAGTTGCAGAGGTGGCTGGATTTGGAGCTTAACCACATTCCGTGCGGCCTATAGCAGTATGATGGCCAGGCGGGGGATCAGTTATCCTGACTGGGCATCATAGGATGTCCAGCAGAATAAGCCACTCGTGCGCGCCCACAGGGGTGTGCAGCATGGAAATTGGTAGTGCGGTGACACACCGCATCTCCGATCTTGGTAAAGAGCCTATGACATAGGCTCTTTACCGTGTGATCAGCTGTGTTCAATCACAATAATAATCAGCGCATCGATTATCAGTGCAGACCCATCATGGATGCCCACCAGGGATGGCAATCAGTACCCATCAGTCAATCAATAATTGCCTGTCAGTGCTGCCTATCAGTGCCACCTAGGTAGTACTGATGGGCACTCTCATCAGTGCCCATCAGGGCTGCATATTAGTGCCTCATCGTCAGTGAAGGAGAAAATTTACTTATTTATAACATTTTATAATAAAAAAATTTTGTTTCCTTTTCATTTGGTCTCAGTACCACCAAAAGAAAGCTCTGTGGAGAAAAATTATAAAAATGTAATTTGGGTGCAGTGTTGCACGACCGCTCAATTGTCATTCAAAGTGTGGCAGCACTGAAAGCTGAAAATTAATCTGGGCAGGAAGGGGGTGAAAGTGCCCGGCATTGAAGTGGTTAAAGGCAGTGGTGATGTCAGCGCTAGACCTGAGCACTGCATTATGGGAAGAGGTCACATGCTCCCTATACTCAGAAGTACCGGGTATTTTGCAGCCACAGAGGTGAGCTTCACTTTGGGTCTCTAGTTGCCCTTTGGGAAAAGCTGCAAAATACTCAAATTTAACAGCGCTATTGTTTAGAGTCATGCACATTAATTGTAAACATTGCATGAACTCCCAATCTTTCTGTACTCTGTATAAATCTTATACATTGTTTATTGTTGCATCTGCAACTCAAATGATAATCTGTGTTGTAGCAGATAGAAATGAAGTCATTCTTTAACGGGCCTGTTTGGGGTTTCATTCCGACATCTCAGCCAATTAGGACAGTCGCACGTCAATCAAAAACATCACAGTCTTCTGATATTAGGCTAATATCAGCCTGAAGGGTCACGTTTATGAGCTTACCGGATCTTCTTCTGCCAATTAAGGGAAAACCCGGAGCCGGCTGCAGCTCAGGAAGAAATATTCTGCTTAGCTTTTAAGATAAAGGAAGCATAAATGGAACTTGTATTTTATTTATAATGACAGCTCCCAAGCGCCCAACTCCTGCATTGGCTGGAATGTTCTTTAGCACAAGATCGAGCGCGCTGGTCTCAAGGACCTCTGTTTTAGTATCTGAATCTGCTGTGCACAACCCACATAAAGAAAAAAAAAATCTTTTGATTAAATTTCTTTACAGCTTTGCTAAATACTCGCAATATTTATGATGAATCCATAAACAAGCCCCAGCATTAGTGTCAGTGATTGCAATAATAACCCCCAACATTGGTGTCAGTGACTATAATAATAACCCCCACAGCATTGGTGTCAGTTTCTGTAATGTTACCACCCAATGTTGTCATTGACTGCAATAATAAACCCCAACATTAGTGTCAGTGACTATAATAATAACCCCCAACATTAGAGCCAGTGACTACAATAACCCCCAACATTAGTGTTAGTGACTACAATAATAACCCCCAACATTAGTGTCAGTGACTATAATAATAATAACCCCCAACATTAGTGTCAGTTAATGTAATATTAACCCCCCAGCGTTGGTGTCAGTGAATCCAGTACAAACCCCCAACATTAGTGTCTGTGACTATAATAACAACCCCCCACAGCATTGGTATCAGTGACTACAATCAAAACCCCCAACGTTGTTGTCTGTAACTGCAAAAATAACTCCAAATAATGGCATGAGTGACTATAATAATAACCCCCAGCATTAGGCTTTCCTAAAACATATCACTCATTTTTAGAACATAATAAAAAGAGGATAGACCAATGAGGGTCAAAAGAAGGCATGCAGTGTGCTGCAGTGAAAAGTGACCATGACTATATAGGGCTGAATGTGGGATTTACAGGGGTACAACTGAATAGAGACTGAGTCTATGCATAGAATACAATGCATGCTGCAGTCCTTGGACTACTCAGCATCCAGCAAGTGTTGGAAGCTGTTCTCAGGTCACCCCTCTCTCGGTATCCACAACATAGATGTGTGCACCCCAAAGCTCAAACACACACACACGTGTGTGTGTATATACAGTATATACATATATATACACACACACACACACTACCACTCTCCTCTTCCACCACATGCCAAGATGCTCCCGGTGGACTAAAAGTGGAAACTCAGGGGCCCAGAGGGCAGGTCCTCGGACTCCCAGCTTCACATACCAGGCCACCGCTTTCAACCGGTGTTCCGTCAGAATCGGTGACCCATCAGATTAGGCAACAGATGTGACGTTCTGCCACTATACTGCAACTGCCATCTTGGTACACCCTGCAGCGTACATCTTTTTACACCCAGCCAAGTCTTACATTTCACACTTATTTTTACTAGTAAGCTGAGCTTATATAGTGAAATACAGTATTTGGATATCCTTGAGACTGTTTTGATGTTGCATTTTAAAAGCAGTGGTGTTCTGTCACATTAGCAAACCTGTGAGATCAGCAGGCATTCCGTTGCTTTTAAAATTCAACCTCAAAACAGTGTCTGAGTTTACTGAATTACCTACACAGGGTGACGCTGAAATTGATTTTCCCCAGAGACACAGTGAATTTAAAGACTAACATTAGCCATTATTTTTAGTTTATAACTTTTAAGTGGGCCCTGTTTAGTAAAGATAAAATTGGACTGAGTGTTAATCTATGATAACAGCAACATCTAGCAAGGGGAGTATGGCAAACTTGGGTTCCATGGTGGGGAGGTGCGGGAATTAATGAAAGGGATGACTTGTGCCTCATAATGAGTGGAAGCTTATTTAACCCACTAGTGTGCATTTTCGGTTTCAACTAAACCAGCCTTAAACAAACCAGTTCAACTCAACAAAAGAAACTTTTCAACACCTTTTCAACCCTGAATAACTTTCCGGTCTCAGAGAACCCCTGCTGAAAATGACTTTATCTGCAACTCATGATACATTAGTGTGATGGTCAGTGGGAAGAATGCCCCTCATACTTGTCATTGGGATTAAATTTTCCTTATGCCCCATACACACGGGACGACGATCGTACGTACGATCGTCACAAATCGTATGTTGCATAATGTAAATAGCATACTGACATGCACCCGACGGTCGTACATACAACTTGCGGCCGGCCGAACGTGATGACGCGAACGAGCGTATAAAGAGGAAGTGCTGGTATCGTAGTGTCACCCTTTGGGCTCCTTCATCTAATTTCGTTTAGCTGAAGTGGACTTGGCGCATGCGTGTTTAGCACAATACAACTTGTTGTACCCAACTGCTCTACACACGATACAACGGTCGTATGAGAGCTTGTTGGTACGACCAAGTTTTGTAGTCTGCACATACAACTCCCGTGTACGACCGTCGTATGTTCGACTGTTGAAAGCGCGCACATAAACGATCGATTTCGCATACAGCGGTCGTGAGTACGACGTGTTGAATGCGATCGTCGTCCCGTGTGTACGAGGCTTTAGAGATAGCTAAAAAGATCAATGGTGTCAGTGGAGAGGCAGTAACTGCTCGTTGCTCAAGGAACCCCTAGCAACCTCTGGAGGAACCCTACTTGAGAAACCCTGAGCTAGACATTTTATTTTAAGGATTAGACCAGCAGGTGTGCATGTGCTTTGTGATGCCTTATAGAGCATTGGAACACATTGCACAATACGACATGCCCATTTTTCTTAGTTGGGAAATGAAGCCATAGGACATTGCCTGTATGTGTGCATTGGGACTACCTTAAAGAGACATCTATAAGCTTGCATCCCTGCATTCTTACCTGGAAGGATCCAAGAATGAGCTCAAAGACAAGTTTGACTTCCACCTTAAAGTTGTCGGGGAAGAAGGCGAACATAATATAATGAACTCCGAAGAGGGGAATTAGCAGAAGAGTTGACTTCGCCAGCCTCCTGCAGAAAAAGAATTTGTGTCACATCATGAGGCAGTCACTGGAGTCACAGAAATCAGGTAGAGGGATTACAGTCACATTATATCTACACCACACTCTTCACCGTAATTGCCGGTACACCGAGGCTTAAAATAAGTCTCCAAGCCTTGGAATGACAGCTGTGTTATTTTCTGTTTACAACAGAGTATTGGCCATTATCTTCTCAGGGAACAAAACCATTTTCTTCTTATGAAGTGATAATTTAGCCAATTCCAAAATAGAATGCTTTTTAGAAAATCACCCGTTTTTCCAGAATGATTATGGCTGATGCCGACAACTGAGATTTATAGGGAGGCGATATGCATGAACATGAGAGAGGAGGATCATTTCAAATGCCTTGAGAAAATGCAAATGTCTGGTGGAGTTGTCTAACCAGATGGCGCATGGCCTAACTTAGTTTAAGGGGGTTTCCATCTTCAGTTATATATAGTGCCACCCCAGCAGGGGCCACTCATTTTTACTGGTTCTCCCCAAAACAGCACAGAGGCTACCAGCCACCCAAACACTCCATTCACTCCGGCTCCAATAAGCAGTCTAGGGGGCTGTCTTTTTGAAATGTATTGCTGGTAAAACTTGAAACGGGATAGGGATTGGGGCATGGGATACTCCAAAACGCCCAGCTGTAGATAGTGAACACCCGTTATAGCAAATTGGATCACGCTTTGCTGGGGTTTTTTGCCTTCCTCTGGATCAACTGTGGGTGAAGGATTGTATATGGGATTATTTGGTTTTGTATATATAATGTATATAAATGTTTTTTTTTTTTTGGTTGAACTGGATGGACTTGTGTCTTTTTTCAACCTGACTAACTATGAACAAAGGACAATCTTTCTAGCAGAAGCAGTAGTGGCTAATAGTGAACAGTCCAAGGAGCCACAACTGAAGACCATGGGGCAAGTCTTTGGGCATCTGGTTACCCTGCGCCAGTGCGCAAATATTGGTACCCAGTCTCAGGGATTAGCTTAAGGTGATATTCCAGACATACCCTAACTCAGCGTTTCTCAACTCCAGTCCCCAAGGCGCCCCAACAGGTCATGTTTTCAGGCCTTCCGTTATTTTGCACAGGCGATTTGATCAGTTTCACTGCTTTAGTGATTACCTCAGCCGTTTCATCTGAGGGAAATCCTGAAAACATGACCTGTTGGGGCGCCTTGAGGACTGGAGTTGAGAAACACTGCCCTAACTAAGGCTAAATCTACTCCCACCCCCATTCTAAGACTATTCTATCTACCCCGTAAAAGAAAAGATGTGTATTCTTACCTCTTCTGAAGCGGTTTTAGTGTAGAAGAGGGACAGCTGACAATGCCCAATAGTAAGCCTCTACATTGCCTTCATCGCCCTGGCTCTGTAGCCTTTGTCATGGCCTCTCCTCTACACTGAAGTTGGTGCTGGAAGATGAACAGGGTAGATAGAATATTGTTAGAATGGGGGTGGGAGTACATTTAGGCTTAGCTAGGATTTGACTGGAGTGCCACTTTAAGGCCACTACTCACATGCCCCCAGGACAGCTGCCTCCTCCTAGCTTCCCCTGGACACAACCCAGTCAGTGAGATGATGCCTTTCAAGACCAGTCTCCTTGTGGTGTGGTTTTGCAGTCAGTTCTGAGCAAAGTCTATTTGAGACTTTGATCTTAGCACCTTTGAGGCCTCCTAAAGCAGCTATTCAATTAATGGGCCACCTGGCAACAGTACTGAGTTTGCGAACTGTGTTTGGGGTGTCATTAACTTAATACTGACACTTGCTACAGCTCATTCTGAACATAGCGTGGGAAATGCACGTGGAACACGAGTTTACCACAGCTCTTCTAGTGAAAACTGACCCCCCAATAAACTTTATGGATGCCATTTGAAGATCCATGGTGTGCTGGCATTAAATGCTTTAATCTGAGGTTGTACACATGCCACTGAAAAAATGTAGCCTTTGTGCCAGGCAAGGGTTAGTACAGGCAGGGCGGGGGGTGATAATTAAGTGAACCCTTTGCCTGTGTAAGAGTGAAGAAATGTCAACAGCACACCAAGGATTCCTCAAACGGGTCCAAAGCTTTATTCACATGGTCCACATATGGCAACATTTTGCTGCCACGTAAGACCCCCTTCATCAGGCAAGTGACAATGAATGGGCCCTACGTGGTCACTTGCCTGATGAAGGGATCCTGCGTGGCTCTGATTCATTGCCGTATGTGGACCCCATGAATAAAGCTGTGGATCCTTTTGAGGAATCCTTGGTGTGCTGATGACATTTCTTCGCTCTGACTGTCTACAGTTATCCAGCCTGTGGACATTACAGCACCCAGCATTGCTAAATAGCAATTTTCAGGAGTATGTGCATGGGGAATATTGCATTTGGACTTTGCCTGGGTAAAACACAGGTTCTCTTTAAATTTGACTGCTTTCCTGATGCTGAAGGATCAGATCTATGGTCGGATACAAAGAATTATTGCCAATGATGTTACTTAGTCCACTGAGATACGTAATCCAATCTACTTAATTAACACTGGGAAAGGCTGATCTTTTATTACAACTGTAGCCAAAAACATTAAGGAGCAGCAAAGCAATTAATTACATCCTTGACTTCATCTGAATCCAGACACTGCATTGAATTGCACAGATCACACTCCTACAATTATTGATAAAGAAATAATGAAACTGTCAAAAAAATAGATACAATACTTGTCCAATATTGGCTCCTATCTTACCCGCTTTGTGGCTGGAGGTATTTCACCAAAGTTTGGAGCAGGCCTCAGTCTTTGTTAACCAAACTAAGATTTTCAGTTTTTATTTTTTTTTCACAGTTTAACATTAAAATAATTTGTGGTGCTTTTAATTAACCGCTTAAGGACCAGGAGGATCTCCCACTGTAGGACCAGAGCACTTTTTGAGATTTGGCACTGCTTCGCTTTAACTGACAATTGCGCAGTCATGCGACGTTGTACACAAACAAAATTTACGTCCTTTTTTTCCCACAAATAGAGCTTTCTTTTGGTGATATTTGATCCCCGGTGCGTCACTTATGATCACCGCTATTAACAAAAAAAGAGCGACAATTTTGAAAAAAAAACAATTTTTTACTTTTTGCTATAATACATATTCAAAAAAAAATGTATTCATCGGTTTTGGCTGATATATATTCTTCCTCATATTTGTGGTAAAAAAAATTGCGATCTGCGTTTATTGATTGGTTTGTGCAAAAGTTGCCGCGTTTACAAACCATGAGAATTAATTTCTACTAGTAATGTTGGCGTTCTGCGATTTTTATCGGGGCTGTGATATTGCAGCGGACATGTCGGACATTTTTGACACTTTTTTGGGACCAATGACATTTATACAGCGATCAGAAATTTAAATATCCACTGATTACAGCATAAATGTCACTGGCAGTGAAGGGGTTAACCTGCAGGGGGAGATCTAGGGGTTAACTGTCTTACCTAGGCGTGTTTTAACTGTGGGGGGGCTGGGCTGCCAGGGGCATAAGAGATCTAAGTGATTCCAGTGACAGGGATCAGTAGATCTCTGACATGCCGCCTGACAGAGCGGGGAACTGCTGTGTTTACTTCGGCGGTTCCCTGTTTTTCTTCTCTGTCAGGCAATCGCGGGTAGCCGGTGGACATCGAATCCGCCGGACCCACGGCCACACTGCTGCGACGGGCACGAGAGATCCCACTAGCCGCGCACGAACGAGTCGTCGTTTATAGACGGCGATTCGCGCTAAAGCGCCACTCTGCAGCAGTAAATGTACGCGAGCCGGTCCGAAACCGGTTAAAGTGGACCAACATTAGATATAGGGGTTGATTTACTAAAACTGGAGAGTGCAAAATCTGGTGCAGCTGTGCATGGTAGCCAATCAGCTTCTAACTTCAGCTTCTTCAATTACGCTTTGAGAAAAAAAAATTGGAAGCTGATTGGTTTCTTTGCAGAGCTGCACCAGATTTTACACACTCCAGTTTTAGTAAATCGACCCCATAGTATTCATGTCAACTGTAAGCATGCTAAGGAGTAATGTGTCAGTGTAACACTTTCAGGTATTTATTGCTTCTCACAGAGACCACTGTACTCCCTCTGACAATGCTTTCATCTGTTTTCCTCTTCAGAAGGACGGAGCCATCTTTGTTCAGGCATCATCCAACTGTCACCATTTACTTCCTGGATTGAGATGACGAATCAGAATTGACACCCTCATGTAAATCTTGGTGCGGCTCACAAATATCTGACTTGGATCCACTCACCTCATGATTTGTTAAAAATTTACAATGTTGCAGTCCGATCTGGGGGAGAGGTGACGAGGAAATGCTTCCTCCTCTATGCAGCAGACTGATGACATCATCTCAGCCTAGACCGAAATTACTGACTGGAGTTTAAGGTTAGCTATTAAATGGTGAAAGGTTGCAATTTTTTTTTTTTTTTTTTGAAAAATGATGCTGTTGCTCTATATTGTCAAAGATGTCAGAAATGTCAGAAATGTCTTCATGCAGACTTGTAAAGTTACTGACAGGTATATTGTATTGCGTCCTTTTTCCCAGACTGCTGTTGTTCTCTTACCTTTACACCTGAATGCAGATGAGGTTATCTCCTGATTGCTCATTCAGACAGATATATTGAATTTACTGGTTGCGCTCCGGTTGCTGATGCTCTGTGCCAATATTAAATGGAAAAGCTAAATTGATTTACTTCCTGCAAAGTGACCTCTCTGGTCCAGATTGTGGTTTCTCTGAGTTAATTGCTTTCTGGTAAATTCATTTTCTCAACATTTTAAACCACTGAATGCATTGAGTTCATTCATTTGTTCAGTTCTTAAAGAGAACCTGTCAAAATCGTTTTATGGGAGCTGCCACTAGAGCCTGGGTTAAAAATGTATAGGTCATCATCTTCATCCTTACTTCTCTAGTTAATAAATCACTGTTAACAAACAATTAGAAAGCCAGCACAATCAGGACTCTTATCCATATGCTTGACCCAGGTCACTAACCCAAGTCGTAGTAAGGCATAGATCAGGGCTGTCAAACTCATTTTCATTGTGGGATGCATCAGCAGAATAGTTGCCCTCAAAAAGCCGGTTGTAGCTGGGGTGCACTATGTACAGAGTGCAGTGTTCAGGAGTGCGCTATGTACAGAGTGCGGAGTTCAGGAGTGCATTCAGGCATGTACTGGTCACTGGGACTACCAGGAGTTTCCCGGGGAGGGGCAATGGCTCAGTGGGCTGGTTTCAGCGGCCGCCTAATTTGCCTATTGCATTGCTTCTCAACTGGGGTTTCCCAGTTCTGTGGTGAATTCCCCTGGAGGTCCGTGGCGATCTACCCGTCAATCACCGACAGCTGACACCTGACGGGTAGATCGAGATTCAGCCAGCATGTAGAGTAGCGCGGTGACGTCTGTAATAAGTTCTCTCTCATGTTGCACTGCTCCCCACCGGCCCCTCCTCTCTTCTGGTCCATCCCGATTTGCTTGTGACATCATCTGGGATGGACGAGAAGAGAGGAGGGGCCGCGACATGAGAGAGAACTTAACACTGTGCCCTGATGTGTCATATACCCTGATGTTTCATGTGCCCTGATGTGCCATGTGGCCTGTGCTCTGATGTGCCTTGTGCCTTGAGTCTTAATGTGGTGTGATCTGTACCCTGATGTGCTGTACCGTGATGTGCTGTGCCCTGGGCCGATCTAGATGAAGTCCAGGACCAAATTTGTGCAGCGTTCAGGAGTGCATTGCGTGCAGAGTTCAGATGTGCGCTATGTACAGATTGCAGGGTTTAGGGGGTGTGCTACGTGCAGAGTTCAGGAGCACATTGCGTGCAGAGTTCAGGAGTGCACTATGTACAGAGTGCAGAGTTTACGGATGCGCTATGCACAGTGTACAACCCCAACTCCATCCCCCCAAAGCTTCTTCGCATCTCTCTCTCCTACCTGACCTGGCTCTAATACCTCCCTGTGTAGGTGGCTCTGCCTTTCCTTGCAGGGAGTTTGTTAGCCCTTTCAAATCCTGAAGATCAGTCTCTGCTGCACTCCGCCGCAAGTGTGGGCAGAGATCTGTTCGTTCTGGGAGGTACTGAAAGAAAAGCTGTCCCTTGTAAACACAGAAGGCTTCTGTGTTTACAAGTGACATTGGGGAGCAGAGGGTGAGGACCGGAAATGGTGGAATGGAGTTCTGCCACATACTGGGTGTGAGGGCCACATGACAAGGCCAGGCGGGTCGGATTTGGCCCATGGACCTTGTGTTTGACATACAAGGCCACGTTAACCTGTCACTGGCTACAGCAGAATAAAGTGAAGGTTCTGGAGTGGCCATCTCAGTCTCCTCACCTCAATATCATTGAGCCACTCTGGGGAGATCTCAAACATGCAGTTCATAGAAGACAGCCCAATAATTTCCAGGAACTGGAGGCTTTTTGCCAAGAGGAATGGGCAGCTTTACCATCTGAGAAGATAAAGAGCCTCATCCACAAATGCCACAAAAGACTTCAAGGTGGCATTGATGTTAAAGGGGGCAATACACGGTATTAAGAACTGGGGTATGTAAACTTTTGATCAGGGTCATTTGGGTAGTTTCTGTTGTCATTAAGATTTAAAAAGAGGAAACACAGTTGATTGATAATAAATGGCTTCAGCCAAACATCAACCATGGGTGAAAGAAATGTCTTTGTGTTATCGTTCATATTCTCTGAAAAATGGCCAAGAAATGATAAATTCTGCCAGGGTATGTAAACTTATGAGCACAACTGTATGTGCCATAGATGAACATGATGACCCGTAGGCTAAATTTTTACTTCTAAAAAAAGTCCTCCGAGTCTAAAAAAAATCAAAAAAAAAAAAAAAGGCAATCCATGGTGCAACGCTCATTTGATTCCAGAGCTGTCCTCCACTGCAGTACCCCTCACCACAAGATGTCTTAAGTCTTATTGATTGAATGATGTACAGCATCACTCAATCCATAAGACTGAAGAATCTATAAATATAATATATATAATCTCCAAAAAATTCACTTTTAATTGATTTGCTAGTCTCATTCAAAATATATATTATAAAAGACTGCTAAATAATAAAATAAATGTAATATTTTTAAAAAGTAGTAAACATATCTATACATATTAGCAAATTTGGGTGAGCTGCATGTAACAGTTGACAGATCATCCTTCAATACAAGACAGACATCAAGCAGGATCCACACTCACCACTGTAATTTACCAAACAGATGGGGTGTGATACCAAAAATTTTTGGCATCACATCCCATCTGTTTGATTATATATATATTTTTTTTATATATAATAGATCCCGGACGAGCCCGCACTTGTTTACTAAATATTGTGCTGTTGCCATCTGCCTTCATCATGGGATGAATACAAAAAATGTAATTGCTGCAAATATTCCTTATCACATCCCATCTGTCTAAAACAGTGGTTCTCAACTCCGGTCCTCGGGAGCCACTAACAGGCCAGGTTTGCAGGATAACTGAAATACATCACAGGTGATATCATTTGCTGCTCAGTGATTGCAGTATTCTAGTCTGCATCTCCCCAAGGTAATACTTAAAATCTGGCCTGTTGGTGGGTCCCGAGGACAGGAGTTGAGAACCACTGGTCTAAAAAATATATATATATATAACCAAATTTCCCGGACGAGCCCCCAACTGTTTACTGTTAAATACTGCCCTGCTGCCATTTGCCTTCATTGTAGGTTGAATAAAAGATTTTATTTGTAGCAAACTTTTGCTATGACATCCCATCTGTAACATACACACACACATCTATACACGTCAGTAACTTGTCTGTTGGCAGGTCAGAGATTTACAAAGTAATTAAACAAAAATGAGCATGACAAGCTTGGAGCAAGCAACTTTGAAAGAAAGTCAGTGATGACAGCTCCTATACTGTATAGCCTGACATTTATTGAATGGCAGCTTTCTGTATCAGGGCTATGACTGACCATTTTCACATTGTTGAGAGCAAGTGGGGAAGTCTGATGGGTTGTCTGGGGGGGTCTGAGGAAGAGAAAGGGGAGGTCTAGGGAGTTTGAGGGTGAGAAGAGGGGGTCTGAGGAGGAGAGAGGGGAAGTCTGGGGGGTTTGAGGAGGAGAGAGGGGAAGTATGGGGGGTTTGAGGAGGAGAGAGGGGAAGTCTGGGGGGTTTGAGGAGGAGAGAGGGGAAGTCTAGAGGGTTTGAGGAGGAGAGAGGGGAAGTCTGTGGGGTCGGTCCGAGGAAGAAAGAGGGGAGGTCTGGGGACTCTAAGGGGGAGAAGGTGGGTCTGAGAAGGAGAGGGGGGTCTGAGGACTGTATAATAAAAAAAAAATATATATAACAAAAATCTTTCTACCAATACTCTCTAAGCCTCTATATGTTATCTGTATAATTAGTCGCTTGACCAATGAATGCAAACAAAAAAAAAAAAAATGCAATTGCAGCACTACTAAATTATCAACAAAGTGCAAAACATATGTAAATTAGTTTAAAAAAATAAAACAAAGTGACATAAGAAAAAAAAAAGTTATTTTATGTATCAGTTGATTATTAATTTAAGTCTACTGACATGTTTGTTATAAACCAATATACCATATAATTCATGTACTGTATCAAATTAAGTTAATTGTATAAACTGATCAGTTTTTTTTTAATGTCCTTTATTGAATAAACGTTATTTGATACATCACATGAATTGTTTGGTATATTGGTTTATAGCACACAAACGTGTCACAAGATTTATTTTATGTATCAATTGATTATTAATTTAACTTATTTGTGACTTTGTTTTATTTTATTTATTGATTTGCGTAGGTTTTGCACTTTGCTGATCATTTGGTAGCGCTGCAATTAATATTTGTTTTATTTTCAATAGGAAGTAATTTTGGAAGTATATTGCAGCTGCTGTGCAAGGTTGAAGTTTTTTTTTATTTTTAAAGCATGGAGAAAGGGAGATAATGTTGTTGTTTTTATAATCAATGCATACAGATTGAATCACAAGCTGAGCAGGAAAAACGTACCACCTGCAGAATCATTTTTGATCAAGACGCATGCATTGGCTGTTCCGGGCATTTATTGATTGTATGTTTTATCTGAGAACTGATTATAGTTGCCAAGCGATTATGCAAATTATTGCTTTGAAGATCAATTGACAGTGAGATTGGTATTAGCGTGTTAAGTCATTTAAAGCTGTAGTTTAATCGACTTATATTTTGCCTTTCTCTTTTCCTCCAACAACATCCCCCCCCCTCCCATTTATATGCAAATGAAAGTTTTAACTTAAACCTTTTCATTTCATTGCTCATTTTAAACCCAGTGACCTCATCACTGGGGTCCCTGTTATTCTCTATGCAATGCGGGCAGATCCTGACTGGTGGGAGGGGCCTGCAGGATACTGCACATAGCTTCCTGAGAGCATCACAGCCCCCTCCCTGCCTCAGTACTCTTCTCAGGAGCCCTCAGCCCCGATGCAAGCAGTGAATTAGCTCTTGGGAGGATATCAAAATGCCTTGATAGTTGTATATCAGTCTGGAGGAGTAGGCGTTCCTGCATTTGCTTGCAGACCACCCTAGGTAACACCCATGTATGATGGTCAGCCTCCATGATTGAATGGAATTCCAATAAATTCAAGGGATGGGCCAGGGGCAGTCAGGGTGGGGAGGAATGGGCTAGAGACACTGGACATCCTACAGCCAGAAAATGAGGCGGGCTCTATCTGATTTGCTGTAGCTTCTAATGCACCGTGAGAAGCGCACAGTGTGCAGTGAAATCAGAGTAAGCCTTTTCAGTCCAGTAGAGGAGTCGGTACAACTGTGCAAGGATGAAGAGAAGCTTTAATGGTTCAATATAGCAGTGGTCTCCAAACTGCGGCCCTTTATCCATCCCTTGAGGCAATATTCCTCCCACTGACACCAACAATGGGGCTATAAATTTCTGCTACTGACAACAACGGTGCAATATTTCTCCCATTGATGTTAACAATGAGGCACTATTCCTCAAACTGAACCTAACCATGGAGCACTATTCCTCCCACTGATGTAAATGATGGGGCACTATTCCTCCCAATGACACCAATGATGGGGCACTATTCATTCCACTGATACCAATGATGGGGCACTATTTCTTCCACTGATACCAACGATGAGGCACTATTCCTCCCACTGACACCAATGATGGGGCACTATTCCTTCCACTGACACCAATGATGGGGCACTATTCCTCTCACTGACACCAATGATGAGGCTCTATTCTTCCCACTGACACTAATGATGGTGCACTATTCCTCCAAGTGACACCAACAACAGGGAACTATTTGCTACACTGACACCAATGATGGGGCACTATTTCTTACACTGACACCAATGATGGGGTACTATTCCTCCCCCTAAAAGCAAAGATGCATTGTTTACTCCCAATGGCACCAGGGAAATTTCTACTCCCACTGACCACAGTCCGGCTCCCCTAAAGTCAGAAGGACAGTAAACTGACCCTTTGTTTATACAGTTTGGAGACCCTGCAATATAGGATAAAATGCTCTTTTGCGATCACTCATATGTAAATTGATCATTAATTGTATGGGCTGATATGGCTGGACAGGTACAGAAAAAGACTTTGGATTCTGTGAGGGTTGGACAGGTTACATGAAGTGAGAGTGGACGGACGTGTCTGAAGTACGACCTTACTCTCTATGTCTGCTCATTACATCAGAAGAGTCATGTTCACCCTGGGATTTTTTTTTGACATTCGCTGCAACACTACAGAGACTTCTGATCTCTGTCTCTCTCCTCAGATGTGTTTGCTGTCATCGCTCTCCTGCTAAGAAGACACGATGAATGAAAGTTCACCTCTCCTCTTCCGCTAACATATTCTTAATTAAAGCTGAGTAATGTCTCGAGCATCGCAGGCAGCACAGCGACGCAAATGTCAGTCGTTAAAGGCCATGCACAGCTCTCGAGCTGCAACTGACTCCGATCCTGTTGTAATACATTGCTCAGGACTCAGAGCAACGTCTTTGTTTTAGATCAATATTGTTAAAGAACTCCCTTACATTGGTGGTCAGTGAAAAAGGGCATCTTTAGATTGGTGGTCAGTGGGAAAAGGACCACCTTACACTAGTGATCAAGAAGGAAGAGGCCCATTGCACTGGCAGTTAGTGGGAATAATACCCCTCCCACTGGTGGTCAGTGGGTAGAATGCTCCTTACATTAGCCTTCAGTAGAGAAGGACACCTTTAGACTGGTAGCCAGTGGGAAAAGGTCTACCTTACATTGGCGATTATAGGGAGACTGCCCCCCCTACTTACACTGGTGATCAGAAAAGAAGAGGTCCATTGCACTGGTGGTCAGTGGGAAGAATGCGCCTTACATTGGTCAGTAGAGAAGGGCATCTTTAGAATGGTGGTCAGAGAAAGACGGACCACCTTATATTGGCGATTATTTGGAGACTGCCCACCTTACACTGGTGATCAAGGAAGAAGAGACCCATTGCAACTGGTGGTCAGTGGGAAGAATGATCCTTACATTGGTGGTCAGTAGAGAAAGGCACCTTTAGAATGGTGGTCAAAGAGACACGAATCACCTTATATTAGCGATTATTTGGAGACTGACCTCTTACACCGGTGATCAGGGAAGACGATGCCAGTTGCACTGGTGGTCAGTGGAAAGAATGCTCTTTAAATTGGTGGTCAGTACAGATAAGGGCATATGGATTCCAGGAAGTAAATGTTACATGAATCATCTGCCCTTACTCAAGATGGCCATGGCCAGAAATGCTAGGGGATGTTTTTCAAAGTGATTTCTCAATAAAATAAAGCATGGAGACACAGGTGGATGGGTGAGTTTGCTTTCAATATTAAAAATGAATTAAATAGTGTTTTCCATTTGTGCTGCTCAGATGCAGTGCAGCTCCGCTTTAAGAAAGCCTTTCACAACCATTTTACTCCAGAGAAATACTTGAAATAATTTTTAGGTCCTGAGCAACCCCCGCTAAAATCAATTGTTTGGAGGTCAATTTGAAAAATGGCCCTTACATTGGTGGTCAGAATGCCACTGTTCTCGACATCTTACATATCATAGATGTCCTCCAGCTTGCTCTGTCTACTGTTGCTGGCCCCAAAATTATGAAGGCAGCATGAAATGGGAGATGATTCAGCCACGGGTTAAGGAACCCCTGCTGACATCTAGGGGGACCCCTGGATTCCAAGGTTGAGAATGGCTGCTTTAACCACTTGTCTGTCAAGGTAGATTTATAAACAGCATGGTAGATAAGTGGCTAAATCCACTTGTGAGCTTGGTAACGGCTTTGACAGCTAGCAAAGGGCAGCTCTACCCTGGAAGCAAGGTGGTTTCCAGGCTCTCCTATAGCTCTGGGGAGCCCGGAACCATGGGTAGCTGCTCCTACAGTAAGAGTAGAAGGAACTTTGAGAACATCAGATCCCTTCCTGCCACTAATCACCCTAGAAGCCACATGTAATATGTGACTCCCAGAGTCACAGCTATTATTCCTTGGCTAGTGTAGCCGAGGATGCAGCTATTCCAGCATGATCTGTGTTTGCTTAACTGCATTGGAGGGCAGGGAAGACATTAGGGATCCAATAGACCCCCAATGTCTCCATAAACAGTACCTGTCACCTGCCCATGCTATCACATAGAGGGCTTGTTAGCCCCCTTGTGATAGCAATAATGTAAAAAAAATAAAAATAAATAAAAAAGTGTAAAAGAAGAATTATATAAAATAATTAAAAAAAAATTTAAAGCACCTCTGTCCACACTCCATATAAAAACTGCAGCGTAGGACAAACCTCAATTGTGCCACACATGAGATGTCAGAGTGAGAGCAATAATTCTAAGGTCATAATTTATGAATAACTCTAAATGGATAACCTGTAAAAGCTTTTAAACTGTCACCTATGGAGAATTTTGGGTACCATATTTTTTTTTTTTTTTTTTGCAATTCCATGGGTGCGCTCAATTTTAAGAATTAAAGTGATACTAAACCTTTGTATTTTATTTTAAAATAACAAACATATTATACTTACCTTCCTCTGTGCAGCGGTTTTGCACAGAGTGGGCCCCGATCCTCTTTTTCTGGGGTCCCTCAGCAGCGCTCCTGGCTTCTCCTCTTCTCGAGTGACCCGTCAGGGCAGCTCTTTCCCTGGGGTCACCCATGTGGGCACGCTCCCGAGTCCTGTTTCTGCGTCCATTGACACAGACAGCAGGATTCGGTCCCATCCCCCGCGCCATTGAACATGATTGACAGTAGCGGGAGCCAATGGCTCCCCTGCTATCACTCTATCCAATCAAGAACCGAGACATTGACTGGAGGTGGAAGGCTCATCCCCAGCACGGGAACAATTAGGCTCAGGTAAGTAAAAGGGGGCAGCTGCAACTGAAAAGGTTTTTCACCTTAATGCATAGAATGCATTAAGGTGAAAAAAACATGAAGGTTTACAATATATTTGGTATCTATTTGCTCGACGCAACCAAACCTTTTATATTTTACCCAAAATTGGGTTTAATACTGTGCGACATAAAAAAATTGCAACCACCCCTATTTTATTATCCAGGATCTCTGCCTTCATAAAATATATTCTTTTGGGAGTTTACAGTAATTTGCAGCAAAAAATTCATATTTTAACACGTGTGAAAAAATTAAAAATTGCCCTGGTAAACAAATGGTTAAAATATCATACAATCGTTCATCTGGGCCACATGGGGCAAATTGTATGCTGACCAGCAGCTCAATTACTTTATTTTTTCAACATATATATTATTCTCAGCCCCTGTAATCACACACATGGCTGCATTTATATCCACAGATCCTTAATTGCGTCATACCGCAACTGGCTAAGCGTTCTCCTAGAACTTCCTATGCAAGCAAATGGACTTTTAAATCCTTTGTTTGACACCTATATAATTTTCATGTACATATGCAGCTTTTAGTGGTGCTGAATCAGCCAAGGTAGCTCTAATTTCCACACAGTGCAAGAAAATCAGGTTGACATCTATAGGAAAGACTGCGTCAGAACTGCCTGCATTTATTCTTTTTTTTTTTTTTTATTTTTTTTTTTTTTTAAGAGTGATGTGGTGATGGGCCTTCAAGAAATATGGACATCTGGTAAAATATTTTTAAAAATATATATTTAATATTTTTAAAAAACTTCTCTGCATGGCTACCCTACTTCCTCTCCTCTGAAGTACCTGCAATCATCCTTGGGGACTTTAACATTCCAGTCAATGCTAAAACCTCAGCCACTTCCCAACTACTCAATTTAACCTCCTCCTTCAACCTAACACAATGGACACAAACCACCACTCACTCCAGTGGCAACACTCTTGACCTTGTATTCACCCACCTCTGCACCCCCTGCAACTTTTCTAGCACCCCTTTTCCTCTCTCCGATCACAACCTCATCAGTTTCACACTCTCCCTGTCTCCTACTGCTCACAACGCCAACCCACAAATAGTTACCCGCAGGAACCTTTGCCAACTCAACCCTACCCTTTTTCACTCTGCTACTGACTGCCTTTATGATGAAATTAGTCCCCTCTCCTGCCCAGACAAAGCCATTTCTGTTTACAACCACATATTGTCATCCTCCCTGGACACACTTGCCCCTGTCTCCACATGCAGAACCAGGCCTCGTCTGCTA
>BLSH010525229.1:412474-423128 GCA_018402905.1 Glandirana rugosa | reverse complement strand
TACATCGCCAATCTCATCCACAGATATCACCCCAATCGTCCTCTACGCTCCTCCCAAGACCTCCTTCTCTCTAGCTCCCTTGTTACTTCCTCCCATGCTCGCCTACAGGACTTCTCCAGAGCCTCTCCCATCCTCTGGAACTCCCTGCCCCAGAATGTCAGGTCAGCCCCCACCCTGTCCGCCTTTAGGCGATCCTTGAAAACTCACTTATTCAGGGAAGCCTACCCCACCTCCACCTAAGACCCGTGCCTGAGCCAGCTCTATCAGTTCATCCCCTACAGCCATTACTTTTTGTATCACCTCCCCCTCCCTTTAGATTGTAAGCTCTACGAGCAGGGCCCTCCTATTCCTTCTGTATTGAACTGTATTGTAATTGTACTGTGTCCCTTCTTTATTGTAAAGCGCTGCGCAAACTGTTGGCGCTATATAAATCCTGTATAATAATAATAATAATAATAATATATATATAAAATAAAAACTTTAACTTTCAGAGTATTCAGCTGATGTATATTTACTGTAGCTCCCTATTGGGATAATTTGTAATTTTTCAAGCTAAAAATTCAAAATGAGACTACTAGAGGTACTATCACCTAAACATGGGTTTCTCTCTTTAAATCCTAATAAGCTTTATTGATGGTAGCAGATGGGGAAAGGGGTGTGTGAGGAAAACGTCTTAAATCATTATAAGGGGTAAGGGAGAATATAAAGTGGATATGAGGAGAGTTTAGGAATTTTATTATTGTAAGGGCCCTTTCACACAGGCTTGTCCATATGACGGATTTCGCTTTCTCAGTGGGGAATCGCTCCACTGATCCCTGCTGAGCAGGTGGATGATCACTGTGCAGAGACGGACCTGTTAGAGCAGTGGTTCTCAACTCCGGTCCTCGGGAGCCACCAACAGGCCAGATTTTAAGTATTACCTTGGGGAGATGCAGACTAGAATACTGCAATCACTGATCAGCGAATTATATCACCTGTGATGTATTTCAGTTATCCTGCAAACCTGGCCTGTTAGTGGGTCCCGAGGACAGGAGTTGAGAACCACTGCGTTAGAGCCTCGTTGTCCTCTATGGAGAGATCAGATGAAAACAGACTGCCTTGTCCGTTTTTATCCGATCCTCCAGATGGATGGAAAATAGGGTCACCATCTGTCTGGATTTGGTGGACAGGATCGGGTCGGATAGCAACGAGTGTCAGTGGACATGTCACCGCTGACATCCGCCGCTCCATAGGAGTGAATGGAGTGTCCAGTCAGGTCCACCTGAAAAACAGACAGGCGGATCTGATTGGAAAGCCTGTGTGAAAGGGACCTAAGAGGATACTATTCAGGGGATAGGGGCCATATCCCAGTAAGGGATATACTGTATGAGGCAAGGATATTTCTTTTTCTCACTCTCACCCTCCCTTTATCGTACTATATCTTTAATTTCATCTCTCTCCCTCTTGCTTTTTGGGTCTCACACCATTTCCTGTTTCTCTCACTCTTAATCCGGCCAGAGACAATTCCAATCTCAGCCGGTTCAGCAGGCCAGTCAAGTTCCTCCACCCCAAATTCGCTCATCCATGTCTTTATGGACCTTGCTTTGTGCACTGGTCCAAATCATTTGGTGGAGGGGAGGTTATGGTGTGGGGTTGTTTTTCAGGGGTTGGGCTTGGCCCCTTAGTTCCAGTAAAGGGAACACTTAAGGCGTCAGCATACCAAGGCAATTTGGAGAATTTCACGGTCCCAACTTTGTGGGAACAGTTTGGGGATGGCCCCTTCCTGTTCCAACATGACTGCACAGCTAGGGTTGCCACCCTGAGTTCAGAGCACTGGTGCGCAGTATGGTTGCCACCTCATCCCTTTAAACCTGAACACATATGAATTACACAGGTTGTTCTGAGGTTAATTAAATGCAGATAAGTCACCAAGTGAATTTAATTACCACCTTAATCAGCCACAGAACCTGTGTAATTAATATGCGTTCGGGGTTAAAGGGATGAGGTGGCAACCATACTGCGCACCATTGCACTGAACTCTCACGATTTCAAGACCACTTTTAGTGTGAACGGGGGCTCAATTGCTCACTCTTTTTCACTCTCGTTACCTAAAGCAGCCCATAGATGACTTGATTTTCTTTCCTTCAACCACGGGTGGAACGTTCTTTCTTTACTTCACTCCCTCTATTTATAGCGCTCTTTTTCTCTTTATCTTACTCTCTCTATCCTTATCTCACACGCTTTCTCTTTATCTCACTCTCTATCTCTCCCTTCTTCTTTCTGTGTCTTTTATACAAAATATTTTTTTTTTTCAGAAGAGAAAGCTTTCGGAGGAGCCAATATTTGATCTAGCTCCCTATAATCTTACAGGCTAAAGGTTCAAAAAGAAATGACTCACAGTTTTATATTGCTCTGATGATGTTGTTAAGACAGGCGTTAACGTCCCTTTGTGACCGAAATACAGGGGCAATGACAGGCTGTTTTCAGAATTCCTGTTAATAAAAGGATGGACGGATGGGAATCGCCGGCGTAATTGGAAGAGAACGTACAATATGCTGCGTGGAATTCCCGCGGTGATTTTGTGGTTTTTGTGCTTCTGCAGGAAACAAAGAGTCCTGGCCATGAATGGGACTTGGACACAGTAAATAAACTCATTTTGGACGGCTTCCTGGCCAAGTATACTTTTTTCTTAATAACAAACATTCCAGTTACATCTTTGGGGACCAAATTTTAAGGAAATCTTTGATAAAGCCTCCTCTTCTGTTTACTTTTTTTTGTATGCAAAACAAGCAATCATCACTGGGGTCTACATGCAAGAACAATTCTGGGAAAAGGGTGCCAAATCTTTACAAAAACATGAGACAAAAAAAAGAAAGGCAAAGGACCCTAAGCCTAGTCTGAAGATTGCACCCTTAACCCCTTCCCACCCAACCCTGACATCCCTTATAATAGGTATTTACGCCCAGGGGGAAGGAAGAACTTTCCAATCACGTGACCACCATGATTGGCTGTCATAGTGGTCACGTGATCAGAAGCCAGTCCTGCTGGCTCGTAGTCCATTACTAGAGACCATGAGCTGTCTATGCTGGGAACACATAGTGAGCATGCTCTCAGCACAGAAACCTTGGCCACCTATGTGCGCATATGTACAGCATTTGGGTGTTAACCACTTCAGCCCCTGAAGGATTTCCCACTTTAGGACCAGAGCACTTTTTGCAATTCGGCACTGCTTCGTTTTAACCGACAATTGCGTGGTCGTGCGACGTTGTACCCAAACAAAATTTGCGTCCTTTTTTTCCCTCAAATAGAGCTTTCTTTTGGTGGTATTTGATCCCCTTTGTGTCGTTTCTGATCATCGCTATAAACAAAAAAAGAGTGACAATTTTGCAGAAAAAACAATATTTCTTACTTTTTGCTAAAATAAAAAAAAAAATGTTTTTCATCAATTTTGGCCAATTTATATTCTTCCTCATATTTTTGGTAAAAAAAAAAAAATCGCAGTTGGCGTACATTGATTGGTTTGCGCAAAAGTTGCCGCATTTACAAATGATGAGAATTCATTTATGAGGTTTTTTTTTATTTTTTACTAGTAATGGCGGTGATCTGCGACTTTTAGTGGTAGTGTGCGACATTGCGGCGGACATGTCAGACCTTTTTGAAACTTTCTTGGGACCAGTGGCATTTATACAGCGATCCGTGCTATGAAAATGCACTGATTACTGTGTAAATGTCACTGGCAGCGAAGGGGCTAACCTGCAGGGGAGCTCTAAGGTTTAACTGTGTTGCCTGTGTGTGTTCTAACTGTATAGGGGCGGGGCTGGGGGAGGGGAGTGATCGTGGCTCCCATATTCAGGAAGCCTACGATCACAGTCCTTCCCCTGTCAGAACGGAGATCCATGTGTTTACATACACGGACCTCCGTTCTGTCACTGCGGGGGGGAGAAATCGCAGGTAGACGGCGGAGGTAGAGTCCGCCCTACCCGCTCCCTGGCTCCCCCGGAACACAGTGAGCGCAGCGCACGAGCGCACCTCCAGCAGTGCGCTCACGATCCGCGATCTCGCAGCCGCCATCAGGTGACGGCGTTTTGCGATATCGAGCCAAGTTGCCGCCATCATTCCACAGCGGGCGGTCGGCAACTCCTATTTCCTAAATCACATATGCATTGCATGGGTGGCAAAAGGTCAAAGTGGAACTTCACTCAATATGTAGTCACATTTTTTTTTGGGGGGGGGGGGGTGAGCAAGTACCGATTTTTATGATGACACCCTTTGCCTGCCTTTTCCTTTCTCACAACCTTTCGGGAACAGGTCACATATCCAAGGAGGCTGCAGAACCATTCACAATGCGTTATGCAGGCTTGTGCATGCACAGTGGGGAGCTGGCTGTGGTTCCTCAGGAAGCCACAGCTGGCGTTGTATAAAAGATGGCAGCACCAGGGACCCACAACTGTAAGAACCAAGACAGCGCTGGATCCCATGAACTGGGAAGTACCTTATTTTACAGTATTTCTGGCTGCTGACTTTTAAAAAGTCAAAAAACAAACCACAGTTCCTCTTTTACATGTATGTAAACCCAGAATCAATTTCTTAGGGATCCTGCCAGTAACCGGATGACATTGCTAAGCCACCGCCTCATAATTAGCAGCAGAGTTATCAGCCTGTCCCACAAGGCCCTTCAGTTGGCCATTAGGCACCCTATCTGGTCTATTAGATAGGTAGCCAACCAACTAACCTTAATACCCTTCCAGCCACCGGGAGCCAGTCTTTTAAGGGGTTCCTTTTTGGTAGGTGGCAGAGGCGGGATTTTTTGATTATGTGATCACTATGGTTGGCTGTCACAGTAATCATATGATCAGGAGCCCACCACCCCTAGTTCCCAATCATAAACAGTAGCCTGGCAGCTGTTGGTGACAGTGGCTTGAAGGCATCAGAAAAAATCCAGTTAAGGAAGCCATACTCTAATTTCAAGGAGTCAAAAGTATGCAGTTTGCTTTTTTATAAATAATTAGGTTAAGTAAGGGCTCATGTACACTACAGCTTCTAAACTTGAGTTTAGGAGTTTTTGGCGTCTTGTTGCCAAATCCTAAATTCAACTCCATAAAAGCCTGTGTCCATGTACACATAGGCTTTTACAAGAATTTAGAAGCTGCTGCTGTTAGAGGAGGTTCAACCTCCCTCTCCTGAACGCGGAAGAATCGTGTTTAGGATAGGAACGCATTGATCACCGGCCGCAAAGCGCAGAGATTTGGCCGCATTTTGCCCGTGGCTGGCGGTTAACCTCGTCTGTGTGAACATGAAGGCTAAGGATGCTGATATAAGATATCAATTAGCTCTAGAGGTCTGACATGTCCTCTGCACCATATTCCAATTAACAATGCTACTCAAGACAGCGTGAATGTTTTCAGCTGGAGTACTGTGCCTCGAGCTTCGCTGGGCCACAGGACAGAACATCTGGATCTCTAGCAAGCCTCTGTGGAAGGGAAAGGAAACGGGGAAGTTGGAGAGGCATTAGAGGGCTTCTATAACCAAAAAAAGGCCTTTAGAATCTTCATTCATCCAGCAACCGGACTCCACGTAATAATAAAAAAAACTTTAACCAACTGGGCTTTCATCTCTACAAATTGACTTCTTTATTTTGTTGTCAATTTTCCCATCATATTTCAATTACATTCAGCCATTCTGTCACCTGGGATTCTGTTACCTTGTTTCAGGTAATCAAATAATTGAAACTACAGTGGAAATCCATTAAACCCACCATGGTGCCATTGTTTGCAGAATTCAGTGCTGCTTTTTGATGATGTGGTCACTGAAAGCTGAGAGAAGACACTCTATAGGTGGTCGATTGTCCTGGTTGGAGGCTGATGGAGTGATCCAAAATTGCTAACAAAACTGCCATTTGTATTGCCAACATTACTCTACCTGACCTCCACTATATACTCTAATTACCTAATATTAACCTTAAATTTAATTTACATTTATACTATCACAGCACAAAACAAAATACAATGTTATTTATTATAATACAATTACAACAATGGTATAATCCTAAATGTCTTTCTTTTCTTTTCCTTGTTTCTTCCTTAAATACCTTTTCTTTCTTTCTACCTCTTACTTTTTCACCCAAATATTTTCTCTTTCCAGTTACAGCCTAAACCAGAACATAGAAGGGAAGGGTGTGTAGGAAGAAGAACCCACTTATTCCGTACAGGATGTTATAGAAACACACAGCTGGCAAATGAGGCGAGCGGCCATTAGGCAGGCCCTCTGACCCCACAGTCGGAGATAGCACCAAACTTCACAGAAGCTCTGCCATTGTATCTGAGTGGAGATGTGTTTTATACTGACAGCCCCCCTGAAATCCTGCAAGTCCAAACTCTGAACAATATGCATCTCATTAACTGTAACAAGAGTTAATGAGAATAAAGTTGACAAGTATCCGCTGGTACTAGACTCCGGGAAAGTACAAAGGGCCCTGTGCTTGGTTTGGTTCCCAATCTGCCGGCACGAAATGGCACTGGAATTATGCCCATAAGGGAAGCTTATGCTCCAATAAACAAAACTCTTTTCTGGGGCCTTTATACGGCTGCACGGGATGACACATAAAATAGACCTATTTTGTCTTTATTAACGAGCAGATTCCTTAAGCAAGTGCCAACGTGAGCTTGGAAATTGCAGAGATTTATAAGACAGGCAGCCAAAAATAGTTTTGCTGATACTTAAAGGACACGTCCCTCGAGACAGCAGTTGTAAATGAATGCTTAGAACTGTGCAACATTTTTTACTCCCGCTGTGTTATACTGCTACATAGCTTGCAGACTTAATGCGACCACCCCGTCTGCTACGCAGTATTTAGATTAGTATGATAATAGTTATACCAACTTATCTTCTTCCTTTAAGCCCTATAAAGTACATTATATGGACAACCCTCCAAATGGTGGAGTTCAGGCGTTTTCAGTGAAAGGAGCTGTTGATGCTACAGCAGGGGTCTTCTAACTATGGCCTATGGGCCAAATGTGGCCTTCTACAAGATTTCATCTGGCCTGCAGCTAGGGTCAGTGGTGTATTCTCAATGTGGGCCCACTGTCCTTGCACACAAGTCTCAGTGCAGGTCAGCAAAGGTCCACTAGCAACCTATCACATGACTGCCCCAGCATCTGCAGGAGGATGAAAGTTCCTACTAACAGACCTGCTTCACTTCCCGCCCTGCTGCAACAGCTGCATTGCAAGTATGTAAGTTAAGGTTGAACCCTGACCGATGAGGACCCAAATGTAAGGGGGTACTCTGATGTAAGGGGGAACTCTGGTGAAGACCCTGATATAAGGGGGCACTCGGATGTGGAGGAGTCTGATATAAGAGGAGACTAATGTAAGAGGGGACTCTGATGGGAAAGGTGCAGACTGAATTTGTTTTTGTTCAGTCTATGTTAATGGCTCATGTTTATTTTGAATTTCTTTGCTTTGTATTACCAAAGTTTTTTCAAGGTTGTTCTGACTATCATCATGCTGGTTACAAAAAAGCTCCAAGTAAAACATATTCATTTATTAAAACTTTATGCATTCATTTTTTCTTCAGTCCAGGAAAGTTTATAAAATATGACGTGGCCCCCGGACTGAAAAGTTTAGAGACCCTTGTGCTACAGCACACAAAGACATTGTAGACAGCTGTGCTTTTCTGTTCTTGCATGACTGTGCCCCTTTGTACAAAGCCAGCTCCATAAAGCCATGGTTTGACCAGTTTGGTGTGGAGGAAGTCAAGTGTCCTTCACAGAGCCCTGACCTCAACCCTACTGAACACCTTTGGGATGTATTGGAACGCAAATTGTAAGCCAAGTCTTCTCATCCATCATCGGTACCTGACTGCATAAATGGTGGCTAGTTCCATAAAGACATGGCTTTACCAGTTTGGTGTAGAGGAACTCGAGTGGCCTTCATAGAGCCCTGAGCTCAAGCTCAATGAAAATTTTTGTGATGTATTGGAACACAAATCGTAAGCCAGACCTTCTCATCCATCATCAATACCTGCCCTCATAACTGGTGGCCAGCTCCATAAAGACATGGCTTGACCTATTTGGTGTGGAGGAACTCGAGTGGCCTTCACAGAGCCCTGACCTCAACCACACTGAATACCTTTGGGATGTTTTGGAAGGCTTATTGGGAGCCAGGTATTCACTTACAACATCAGTACCTGACCTGACAAATGTTCTTTTGGCTGAACAGACAACTTCCCACAGACACACTCCAAAATCTTGTGGAACACCTTCCCAGAAGAGTCCATATGAACTCTATTAATGTCCATGGTCCAGATAAAGGCATTTTCTGGGGGATCTATGTGCAAGGTAATAATTACCTGAAAATCGTACACTAAAGCATGCTGCATTATACATAAAAATATGAAACTATATTTCTGATGATAGGTCCGCTGTAAGAGATACCATTTGGAACTTTTCATTCTCTTATTTGCCACCCTAACACAAATTTCCACAATACTGTACATTCCGTAGAAAATTGAATAGTTTCTGGAAGATAGCACATGGATGATATAAAATATGGAGCAAATGTTCATGCAGACTTGTGAGTGTACATTCATGAACTATTTTTAACTTGCAATTTCAAATAGTTTGCATAAAATAAAAAAATACTTCTGCCTAAAAAATGTACATCACCTAAAATGGACACCTACGTATATTGACTGTTTTCGTTCCTCCCAACATCTGGTGAGTGCAGTTTCTGGACCAAAATCCTGATGATACAGATGAAAAGTATAAAATTGACCTAAAAAAACAAAAACAAAAAGAAAACGAACAAAAAAGACATTACTCTGAAACAAAATAACATTTGAGATTGACATGGTAAGAGTAGCTTTAAAAAAACATTAAAGGGAACAAAAAAAATCAAACCAATTTTCATTATTGCCTGCCTTGAAGTTGCATTCGGATAGCGGCGGAATTAAGTCATGTATAGCGAGATAGGATAGCAGCCATCTTGGGCCTGACATCAGCCTGCTTGGGACTTTGTGTCATATATCGCAAGTATGATGATGTCAAGCCCAAAGGATACAGCTATGCGAGGCGAAGCGGAGCCGGACCGGAAACAGATGACATGGCAGCTAAAAATCATTAATTAGGAGTTACCACGACTGTGCAGCTTCAGGCAACCACACAATACACAAAAACAACACATATAATAAATAACATACAGCAATAGTAAAATACACTTTGTGAGTTCTTCAAAAAAATTATCTGCAAATAGAAATTATTTAACATTCAGTGGTTTAGTTTACCTAATTTTTGATCTAGAAAATCTATTTTCCGTGACTAACTCCATGGCAGCATACGAATGGACAAACTCCAACTTTGCTCTTACCCCACAGGACCCCACTCCCATAAATTTTGTGGCTCAGCCATCGCTAAACCAGTCCACGTGTGAAGCTAGCATCCTTATTGTGTTATTTTTGGTGTTAAAGTTTGTTAGCTATAGCTGTGGATGAAACCTTACTTGTTTTCTATCCTATCCTTGTTTGGGGCTAGCTTATTTCTCATCCATATGATGTCATGGAGTTAATGATGGAAAACGTAAAATTGTTCTCAAATGCCAACCAAAATTCTCCTTTCTCGATTTACTCCATGGCAGCATAGAGTCCCTTCCAGTTGTTGAGTAGGCTAGTTACGTAACACGTGGACTGGATCAGCCTCAAAATGTATCGATTTGTGGTCCTAGGTGATTGAAACGTTACTTGTTCTGCATCCCACCCTTGTTTGGGGCTAGCCATTTCCCATTCATATTATGCCATGGAGTTAATGATGGAAATTTAAAATTATTACCAAAATTTTTATTTTTCTGATTTACTCCATGGCAGCACAGGGTCCCTCCCAGTTGTTGAGCAGGCTAGTTACGGAACACGTGGACTGGATCAGCTTTAAAGTTTATGGGAGTGGGGTCCAAAGGGGTAAGAGCGAGGGCAGAGTCCACCACTTCATATACAGTGGGGGAAATAATTTGATCCCCTGCAGATTTTGTAAGCTTGCCCACTTACAAAGAAATGAAAACCAGTTTATAGAGGCTGAAGGGGCTTCTGGATTACCGCTGTAGCAAAGAGAATTGTCCCAATGTGGGGAAGATGGACTTTATTTAAAGGATGTTAAGGCACCAAGGCAGCACTCCCAACGAGCAGCAGAAAACTCTAAAGGAAACAGCACCCTGTTGCACTTAGAGGCGCCTTCTTTGTGTTTACCCTACAAAGAATTGAAGGGTCTTTAACCACTTCCTTACTGGGCACTTAAACCCCCCTCCTGCCCAGACCAATTTTCAGGTTTCAGCGCTGTCGCATTTTGAATGACAATTGCGCGGTCGTGCGACGTTCGACTTTGGACTTTTAACCAGACCCGTCCTCCCCCCAAATTCACGGGTCATTCCTTCACCAATTTCTGGGAAGTTAAGAAACATCCCATTTGTGTTTCTTCCGCGGAGATTCACGTTGTCCCACGACAAAGGAAATCTCAAAAGACGACGAGCAACCCTCACGACGGAACCACGGAATTGTAGGAAATTTATTTCAGGTAGAAGGGGTGTAACCCTGTTAAGAGAAACGATGTCGCCATTAGGTCTTCGGGGAAGTCGGAGATATTTGACCAAAAGTAAAGAAACATTCACCCGTTCGAATGTTTTAGACGTCCCC
>BLSH010525229.1:361048-397709 GCA_018402905.1 Glandirana rugosa | reverse complement strand
CCCCCTTAGCTCTGCCCCTTCCTACCTTATTTGGGCATGCATAGTAAGACACAGGAGAGTGGAGCAGGAGGCAGAACGGTAGAGAGAAACAGCAGCGCTGAATAGACCGCGAGATCTGCCGGAGTTAACTTTCCCAGTTAACCAGCAGGTGATCCTAGCAACCAATCACCTGCTGGAGAACATGGAGCGTTAACTCCGGCAGATCTCGCTGTCTATTCAGAGCTGCTGTTTCTCTCTCCCGTTCTGCCTCCTGCTTCGCTCTGCTGTGCTAGTGAGCGGCAGAGATAATCTGGTGGCCGGCCCTGAATGTCACCCGGGTGCACCCCCATAGCAACGCCGCTGTGCTAGCAGAGACTTTCTTTCAGCTCATTGAGATAAGTACAGAAATACAGGTGTGATTGTTCGCTTTGGCTATAAGGACTTTCATTATTTTATGTGATACTCTGATTAAGCTCCAGCGATGGAGGGGAATGCATTAGCACAGCTTGATTTTGTATTGTGGGTGTTAGTGGGTAGAGCAGAGAGAGAGAGAGAGAGAGAGAGAGAGAGAGATCAGTGAATATCTATTAGCTGAACCCAAAAGCGACAAGCATTTTGTCACACTTGGTTTCAGAACGGTCAATCCCCAACTGCTGTGGATGGGGAAAAAAGCTAACTGAACTGTATTGATTAGCTTTATTGGAGTGCAAAAGAGACATTAGGGGTTAAACATACCCCTGATGTCTCAAAAAATATGTAAACCCAACATTTCATATTCTTGATATGTGCCTGACTATTGTACCATGTACTCAGTGGCGGCTGGTGGTGTTTCGTTTGGAGGGAGACAAACAACCACCCCCGGGACACCTCAAACTCCCCTCTCTGTCTGCTGGTCAGTCCACCAGCACTTATCCTATCTAGGTGGTGGGCATCCAAGGAACGGTGGGGATCAGGGCACCAAGCAGTGGCGGGGATCGGGCATCAGAGGAGCGGTGGGGATTGGGGCACCAAGCAGTGGCAGGATTGGAGGGGATCAGGGCACCAGGCAACGGCGGGGATCGGGCATCCGAGGAATGGCGGGGATCGGGGCACCAAGCAGTGGCAGGGATCGGGCACCGGAGGAGTGGAGGGGATCAGGGCACCAGGCAGCGGCGGGGATCCAAGGAAAGGCCGGAATCAGGAATTGGAGGAGTGGAGGGGATCAGGGCACCAGGCAGCAGCGGGGATTGGGCATCGGCAGGTATCCGAGGAGCTGAGGTGATAGGGGCACCAAGCAGCGATGGGGATCGGGCATCTGAGGAGCAGAGGGGATTGGGCATCTGAGGAGTGGTGGGAATTGGGCATCGGCGGGCATCTGAGGAACGGCGGGGATCAGGGCACCAAGCAGCAGCAGGGATCGGTGGGCATCCAGGCATTAGCCAGTGGCTCTTCTCCTCTCTTCCGCCGTGCGTCTCCTCCCCTCCTCCTAGGCGTCCAATAGGATCGCCTGTCCTTTCAGGCAATCGGTGATGGGTATCAGACCCGCTTCCCGATTGCCCAGGAGGAGGATCAGTGTTGCAACAGAGAATATTCATTCGCTGTTGCAACACACCTGGGTGGGCTCCGGACCCAATGCTCTGCGCCCAAGCCCACCCTATTTTGAAGCCTATTAGAGCCGCTGGCTCTAATCAGTGCTTCAAATCCCAACCCCCCTAACACACCCCCCCCCCCTGCCGCCAATCACCGCCATAGAAATTCATGCTCCCGGCTTCTTGAAAGGGGCCGGGCACATGGATAGGGAAGGCGGCGCCCGTGCGCCCGCAATGGATGGGCCGCCCCTGCATGTACTAGTATCAAAAAAGTCTCCTGTTCTCTTTGTATTGCTTCCTTTGTGTGCAATCCCTGGTGTCCCTGCCATTCCCTCTGCTTACTTATTAACAACGGATCACACTAGGCATGATAAAACAGTGTGGTCAGTTCTTTAGCTGTGCTGGGAATTCAGCCTGCTCTCTTCTCCAATGATCAGACTTGTCCTGAGACACCTCCCTCTACACAGCCATTCACTGGGAAAGTCAGTGTACTGCAGTTTCTCCTCTCCCAGCCCTTATGCAGCTGAGAATGCATGAAGGTAAAAAAAAAACCTTTTAGCCTTTACAACCACTTTAACAAATCTACAGGCCGACAATGTGCATTTTAACATGTCTGCAATAAATGCAAAAATGGTTCTTGCAGCGACTTCCTGGTCTTGTAGAGGTCATGTCCTTGATATCATACAATACAAATGAAATGGTCCTGATATATGAAGTAAATTCATCCTTAGCAGACGCTGCAGTCCTGTCTGAATGAATTTGCCTAGCGACAAATCAACATCTCGTGGCAGCTCTGCTTATAATAATTAGACATTGGGCGACAACATGGCTGAAATATGAACCCTAAAGAGGGTGGCATGAGTGCATTGTCTACTTCAGCAGTTTTGCTGATGCAGTTTTACAAATAAGGCATTAACATAATCGTGTGTAGGAGAAGAAAAAAAAAAAACAATAAAACATAATTGTACGAAAACTGCAAAGTAAATAAAGATCTTTAGCACAGCTTTATAGGTATAATAAAGAAAAATTGATACAAAAAAAGTGAATAGCTTTCTTACCCAGCATCGTCAAAGTAAATTCTCGTTAGGGTCCATGCTGTGATAAATACAGAGGGCGCACCTACAGATAAAATACATTTCGCTTGTCAGACTGAAATTCACTTGGAAAATACACTGCTATAGCGATTGATTAAGTGTCAGAGATAATTTGTCGGAGGTCGGGGGTAGTCGCATTGTTCCGGGAATTCTCTATTGATCTGTAAACCTCTTCCATTATGAAACTCGTACTTCCCAAGTGCATTCTTATGTTTTTTTCAAATAATGTTTGTGGAATATTAAGGGAATATGCTTATTGCAAAGAATTCAGGAGTACCTTCACACCTACCCATATGATCAAAAGGAAACAAAATATTGAGTTCAGATATTTCCAGTGACGGGTACTGTTAATGCTATAGCACAGGGCTCAAATTTTCAAGTCCTGAGCTACTAGCCAGGCCTTAAGGGTTACTCGCCACCAGTTGCCCCACCCAACTCCTACCCGGCCCCTAAACACGCCCTCATATATTATCTCATGAAATGACACTTAAATGTTTTATGCAAAATTACATTACAAAGTGCTCATCAATGCAGGCTCACCTGTGCCCATCAATGCAGGCTCACCTGTGCCCATCAATGCAAGCTCATCTGTGCCTAGCAATGCAGCGTGACCAGTGCCCATCAATGCAGCGTGACTAGTGCCCATCAATGCAGTCTCACCTGTGCCCATCAATGGACCCTCACCTCTGCCCATCAATGCAGCCTCCCCTGTGCCCATAAATGCAGGCTCACCTGTGCCCATCAATGCAGCGTGACTAGTGCCCATCAATGCAGCATCACCTGTGCCCATCAATGCAGTGTGACCACTGCCCACCAATGCAGTGCGACCAGTGCCCACCAATGCAGCCTAACCTGCGCCCATCAATGCAGCCTCCTCGCCTTTGCCCATCAATGCAGCATGACCAGTGCCCACCACTGCAACTCACCTGTGCCCACCAAAGCAGCATGACCTGTGCCCATCAATGCAACTCACCTGTGTCCAACACTGCAGCATGACATGTGCAGAGGAAGAGAGAGGGGAGCAGGAGAAGCGACCACATCAGAGTGGGGATTGCATGATGTAACAGCTTTCATTTGAATTGCCCTGTGTTTCTGGCATTCGCCATCACACACAGTCCCGCCTCATGTGATAGACGTCCCATATCCCGGCATTGGACCGGTGTTCTGTCTACCAAAGTAGCCGGGCCAGGAGACGGGACTGTGTGTGATGGCGAGTGCAGAAACACAGGGCAATGCAAATGAAAGCGGTTATAGTGGGCAATCTCCGCTCTGTGATCCGGCTGGCTCTACTCCTCCTCCCCTCTCTCTTCCTCTGGGAGAATGGCTCCCATTTAACCCAGCCTAGCGGCAGTGCTCGCCCCCCACCCCTCCGTGGCAACCCACAATCGCCAGCCATCATTTTCCACTTGCCAAATGCGAGCAGGCAACTGGAAATTTTGAGGGCTGCTATAGCATATAAAGACATTTAGACCAGGGTTTCTCAACTAGGGTTCCTCCAGAGGTTGCTAGGGGTTCTTTGATCAAGGAGCAATTTCTGCCTCAGATAATTTCCCACTGACACAATTGATCTTTAGCTATCTGTAAGGGGGGAATTCTTCCCAATGACCACAAGTGTAAGGAGCTTACACTTGTGTTGTAGATAAAGTAATTTTTTTATCAGGGGCTCCCCGAGACCAGAAAGTTATTTCAAAGATTCCTCTGTGTTGAGAAAGGCTGTTTTAGACAGTTGTGCTTCTTCAGCCTTGTGACAACAGTTGAGGAAGGCCCCTCTGTAATTATGCCCCTGTGCACAAAGTCAGCTCCATAAAGACATGGTTTGATCAGTTTAATGTGGACGGACCTGATTGTCCTGCACAGAGCCCTGACCTCAACGCTACTGAAAAACTTTGGAAAGAATTCTAACAAGCCAGGTCTTCTTAACCAAAATTTCCATAAAGACATGGTTTTACCACTTTGGAGTGGAGTAACTTGTGTGTCCTTCACAAAACCTGTTTCCCGCTGTGGTTCCATCCATCGGCCCTTATGTGTTTTACCACCATCATAGCTCTTCAAGGGTACGTAGATCAAGGGTACAAGAGATACGTGCTCCTTGCTGCAAAGGCTAGTTATAGGTTGGGGTGGTTTCCATTTATTTGTACTGGTGAATTGGTGAGGTGCCCACTGGATACTATGAGGTGCCATTGTGCTTTTGCTGAGTGTCCAGTGTGTCCCTATGCCTTAAAGGAGGGATGGGCTCCCTCCAAGCATACCTGCTCTTAATCTATCCATTATTATATACAAGGATTGGACAAAAATATAGAAATGCTACAAGATCTACCAAGATGACAATTCTCAGATTCACACAGCTGGTGCTATCAAATCCTGGTTTGAGGACCATGCAGATGAAGCCTCGCACCTTCCCTGGGGCTGCAGTCGCCGGACCTCAATATCATAGAGCCACTATGTCAGTTTTGGAGAACAAGGTTCAGGCTCGTTTTCCACCTTTGCGAGAACTGGAATGACTTTAGTATGAAGAATGGTATCAGATTCCTCCATCCACCATCCAAGACTTAGATTTGTAAATTCCCAGGAGAATTCAGGCCATCTTGGATGCCAAAGGCTGTCCAACACCATATTAGGTATCACTTTTGTTCTTTTACCTGGCGTTTCCATATTTTTGTCCAACCCCTCCTATCTGTCCTCCAACTTGGAAGACGCAAAAATATAGGACTGCAGTGCACAGGGGTGCCTTGATGTGGACGCAGCAGCTTACATGTGTATTTGCACATATGTGCAAACTAAACCCCTGGTTTTTAATGTGAACTGTTAGACAGGGTCAGTTCTGTTTGTTGCAGGCTGGCTGGTAAATGAGCTGGGGATTTTTTTTTTTTTTTTTTTAGTATTAACTCTACAGGAAGGCCTTTTTTAAATTGTATTCTAGCAACAGAGTTGTTTTAACAACAAATGCTTTCATGTGCTTTGTCTTTCTTTCCTTTGTAATTTTTTTTTTTGTATTTGAAGACATTTTGAAAATATTTTACTCACCCCATCCAATAAGGATGTACCACCAGAAATACTTTTTCTCTGAGAAGAAGGAGATGACGAGCAGATTGTGGAGGTAAAGGCCTTCAACCAGAAGCCAGAAGAAGTTGGCCATGATGCAGTACTGGAAAAACACCATTGCAGCTTTACATCCAGCCTGGAATAAAACATAAGCCGTGTGATATTAACAATCAGTGGATGCAAAACTCCACACCAGATGTGTCCAATGCCAGCCCGGATCATCATCTAATTAGGTTCTCTCTCGCTAAAGAGAATGTACAGTGTTTATAAATGAGATATGAATATTTTGTATTCACTGCTGTGTGTTTGGGAATGCTGCTTTGGAAAAAAACAGTGCAGATGTGATATTCATCGCCTTTACCGGGACGCCTTAATGTACGTTTGTGAACTCTCCCCAATGCAGTAATTATATGTAAATGGGCCCTTAACCCTCCTGCTGTTTGCTTTTTTTGCACACGTTTAAAAGTATCATTTTAGGCCTGTAGATTACACAAAACCCACAAACATGATATATTTTCTGAAAGCAGACACCCTAGAGAATGAAATGGTGGTAGTTCCAATTTTTCATGTCACATGATATTAGCGCAAAGGTCTAGGGCAAACGAAAGCAATAAATTACCCTCGTTTTTGGTAAAATATAAAAGATGAGGTTGCACAGAGTAAATGGATACCCAACATGCCAAGCCTTACATGTTTATGCGCCCCATGAAATGGTGTTAGGCTTCAGTACCCTATATTTTCTATAAGCAACACTCCGGAAGCCCCCCAATAGGTATCAGTATAGCATTAGGGAGGAGGTCTTGTGTTAGAATTATTGCTCTCCCTCTGGCGTGCGCGACGATATGTAACATTGTAATCAAATGTTTTCACACGTAGGCGCCCGACACATTTGTTTACGTTCGTGCGTGTGTGTATATGTGGGGGGGGGGCTCAAAATTTTTTTGGGGGGGGATTTTATGCGCTTGGGTGTAACTTTATTTTTTGCAAAAAAGAAAAACTTTTTTTTTTTTCATCACATAGAGGACGAAAGTCCCCTAGGTGATGATTTTTAGCTGACAGGTTTTCTTTACTGAGATATGCAGGGTCTAAAAGACCCCCAATGTCTCCCCCGGGCTCCACTAAGACCCCTTTCACACTGGGTCATTTTTTCAGGTGCTGCAGTGCTAAAAATAGTGCCTGTACAGCGCCTGAAACCCCACACATTCTCCCCAGTGTGAAAGCCCAAGAGCTTTCACATGGGGGCGGTGCGCTTGCAGGACAAGAAATAAAAGTCCTGCAAGCAGTATATTTGGGGCGGTGCGCTGAGCGGTGTATACACCGTCCCTACACCACTCCCTCCATTGTAATCAATGGGCGGCGCTTCCGAAGCGGCTGAACACTGCCTCGGAAGCGCAGAGCGGTGGCGCTTTTAACCCCTTGTTAACCCCTTCTTGGTGGTTAAAAGCACCCCGCTCCTGCCTGCATAGCAGCACCATAGCTAAAACTAACGGCTCTTTACCGCTACCGCCTCCCTCCCCCACCCAAGTGTGAAAGTAGCCTAAATGTTTTGCGAGGCAGATCGCATTGGAAAACATTATTTCCCGGTTGAGCGAGCCGGGGACACGGGGAGCTTGACCCGGAAGTGATGTCAGAGGCGTCGCTTTCCGGGTCACACATAGAAGGGGAGGAGAGTGGGCGTGTATCATCTCTTCTTCTTCCCCTCCAGCCACCGCCACCCGCCAATGGGCAAGCAGAGCCCGGTGAGCATGGCAGGGGCGCGGGCGCCGGTACCAGGGGTGAGTGAGAGTGATCGGGCGGCAGTGGCCCAGGAGGCAGCCTGTCAGTTTCCCACACAATTCCGGTGGCTGCAGCCATTGTGGTTAATACCCCCCGCCGTTAGGTCCGTACGACTTACGGACCCGGCGGCGAAAAGGGTTAAAGGATATCTAAAACCAATTTTATTTTCTTCATTTTGGATAGGGCAGGAAAGGGTTAAAACCCCTCTCAGTTTATTTTGTTTGCCATCTGTGACTCACTGGGCAGATTCCTCGTCACTTCCGGTCCAGTAGACTTAACAGGAGATGAGAGGATATCTTTCCAATCTGAGGTACAATATATCCCCTCCTAGACAATTGCCATGGGAAATAATGTTCTTATTGGAAGGTTTCCACTTATTCCTGTTCTGGTGGCAACTCAAAATGTTGGATTTATTTTCCCTTTCATTCCAGGGTTCTAACCCATCACCATTCCGAATCTAAAAAAAATACCTTTGGGTTATACTTTAAAACCTTCCGGACCGCCCCACGCAGATATACTGCGGCAGGACGGCCCTCCTGGGCGAAATCACGTACCTGTATGTGATTTCTAGAAACGGGTCTGGCGACCCGCTCCCACTGTGATTGGACACAGCGGGAACCAATCAGAGGGTTGGAATGGGATGTTCGCCGGCACCCCATGATCGTTCCTGAGAGAGGCAGGACAGTGGTCTACCTATGTAAACAAGGCAGATCGCAATTCTGTGAGAGGGGAAGATGAAGATCTTGTTTCTGCTAAGCAGGAGCACGGATCTCTGTCTTCCCCCAGTCAGAGCCACCCCCCCCCCCCCCCAAACAGATAGAAAGCACCCCCTAGGAGCACATGTGATTCTTTGATTGTGCTTGATGTTAACCCTTTCCCTGCCAGTGTCATTCGTACAGTGAAAGTGCATATTTATTTTAGCGCTGTTCACTGTAATAATGTCACTGGTCTCCAAAAAGTATCAAAAGTGTCAGTTAGGCGTCCGATTTGTTCGGAAAAATATCGCAGTCCCGCTATAAGTTTCTGATCGCCGCCATTACTAGTAAAAAAAAATATAAAGAAAAATATCAGGTTTGTAGACGCGATAACTTTTGCGCAAACCAATCAATATACATTTATTGGGATTTTTTTTTTCTCCAAAAATATGTAGCAGAATACATATTGGCCTAAATTGATGAAGAAATTTGATTTTTTACATTTTTTATTGGACGTGTTTTAAAACATACGCAGTACCGTATCGCAAAAAATGGCCTGGTCATGAAGGGGGGTAAATCTTCCGGAGTTGAAGAGGTTAAGGGCTGTTAGGAAGTCCTGAGACTACAATATTTTTTTTGTTACCCACTTAAGAACTGTGCCTATTTTTCAAACTTGTTGTTTACAAGTTAAAATCATTTTATTTTGCTAGAAAATTACTTAAAACCCCCAAACATTATATATATATTTTTCAAACACCCTAGAGAATAAAATGGCGGTCATTGCAATACTTTATGTCACACCGTATTTGCGCAGTGGTCTTACAAACGCAATTTTTTTGTGGAAAAAATAAATTTTTTGAATTTAAAAAAATAAGAAAGAAAGAGTAAAGTTAGCCAAATTTGTTTCTATATTGTAAAAGATAATGATAAAGTAAATTGATACCCAACATGTCATGCTTTAAAATTGTGCCAACTCATGGAATGGCGACAAACTTTGACACTTAAAAATCTCCATCGGTGTAGCTTAAAAATTTCTACAGGTTACCAGTTTTGAGTTACAGAGGAGGTCTAGTGCTAGAATTATTGCTCTCGCTCTAACGATCGTGGCCGATACCTCATATGTGTGGTTTGAACACCGTTTCCATATGTGGGCTTGACTTACGTATGCATTCGCTTCTGCACACGATATCAGCGGGATGGGGTGCTTTAACCACTTGCCGACCGCAGTCTGATGGCGGCAAGGTGCCTCGTTATCACAAACCGCCATCATTTGACGGCTGCGATAACTAGTGCTGTGAGCGCGCGTGCCGCCGGAGGCACACTCGCTGTGTTGGGGGGGGGGGCCAGGGAGCGGGTAGAGCGGACTCGATCGCCGCCGACTAACCGCGATGCCCCCCCTGCAGTGAGAGAACGGAGATCCGTGTAAGTAAACACGGATTTCCGTTCTCATAGGCGGAAGGGCGGTGGTTACAGGCTTCCTCTATATGGAAGCCGTGATCATCCCCTTACCCCAGCCCCCATACAGTTAGAACACGCCCAGGGAACACAGTTAACCCTTAGTGCCCCCCCCCCCCCCCGCAAGTTAACCCCTTCACTGCCAGTGACATTTATACAGTAATCAGTGCATTTTTATAGCACTGATCGCTGTATAACTGCCAATGGTCCCAAAACAGTGCAAAAATGGTCCGACGTGTCCGCTGCAATATCGCAGTACCGCTAAAAATCGTAGAACGCCCCCATTACTAGTAAAGAATAAAAAACCCCAGAAATGAATTCTCATCGTCCGGAAATGCGGCAACTTTTGCGCAAACCAATCAATAGACGCCGATTGTGATTTTTTTCCCCCAAAAAATATGAGGAAGAAAATAAATCGGCCAAAACCGATGGAAAAAAATGTTTTTTTATATATTTTTTTTTTTTTTTTGGATTTGTATTTTAGCAAAAAGTAAGAAATTTGGGTTTTTTTGCAAAATGGTCGCTCTTCTTTTGATTATGGCGGCAATCAGACATGACACAGAGGGGATCAAATACCACCAAAAGAAAGCTCTATTTGTTATTTTACTTTTTTTTTCCTAAAGAGGACTGATCACCGTTTCAGAAAATACCGGGGTTATTAACAGCTATGTGCAACCATCACAACGGTCAGCGTCAAAGTGCCGACGTATAATGACGGCGGGTGGCCCGTAAGTGGTTAACTGGCTCCTGTCTAAATTGGCCCTAGTTATGTATGAATGTGAGTAAAGCCTCGTACACACGGTTCGACGGTCGTACAACCGAATGGACCAAATCGTATGTTGGATAATGTAACTTGCATACTGACATACACTAAACGATCGTACGACCAAGCCGAACGTAGTTCGTAGTTAGCGCCAATACAACAGACGTGGGGTCATAAGACCCGGGACGGATAGATCCCTCTCAGGTATACAGGTGACCGATGGTAGATCCCTCCGGCCACCCCATCAATATAACCTGACCCAATAGATGACCAAACGCCAAACTAACCTAAAATATAAGGGCGCATTGTGCAATATCTGAGACAGACAGGCGAAGTCTCTGTTGAAAACAAAAAAGTATCTTTTCCTCCAGACCCATAAGGAATAATCTATTTGATCCAACAATATACAACACAATGTTTGACATTGGACGCAGGGTGTTGAAACGGATCAAAAACAATATATTCAATCACTCCACTACACAATAAGAGCGACTCCGTTGAACATTTTCCCTGAGGAAGGGTCTGTCAAGGACCCGAAACGTTAACGTTGGACACTGGGATACCACTCACCATCTTCCCCGGTTGGACAACGGAAAGCTCCTTATGTTATTCAAGCTATGTACAGATATTTATGACAAATTATGTCATGTATTTGCTTGATCATATGATCCATCTAATTATATGCTACTTAAGGTGTGCCAAATACAGGCCCCTTTTTTGGAATAAAATTATATTTTTCTGACAAATCTGATTCAAGTGTAGTGGTGTTGCTGCCTATAAAGTCCCATCAAGGGGGTTTGACTTTCTTTCTAATTGAACTACACAGGGATGAGGCAGCTCTCACCACAATCTCACTGACATATGGAACATTGATTTAATTTATGGCACTATACAAGTACCTGTATAGCGCCATCAACCTACCAACCTATTCTATATAATAATAATTTCGCCCTGCCCACTGGGGCTTAATCATAGGACTCGAGGTGAAATGCATGAGGGTGTGTGTGGTTTGGTGAAGACGTGTAGGTTGAAGCCACTCTTTATTGTTTATTCAACTGGGCTGGTCGGGAGTAGCGACAATCCTTTCCTCTTTACATTTACTAACCCCCCTGGATTATTATTTGGAGAAGCCTGCGCCCCATGTTACGGGACACAGGAATATGCTTTCACCCCTACTATGAGTGGCGCAAAAAGCAATTATACAGATGGAACCCGTAGTACTTAATGAACTTCAGTCCTCTTCTTTTTTTTTTAAGCAGATATAAACACTAACTGAATGACATCTTGGAGCAGGTTTCCTGCAGGTACAGCAAAACCAAATGCACTGAAGTAGATACAGTGCCTTGAAAAAGTATTCATATGCCTTGAAATTTCCCACATTTTCTCACGTTACAACCAAAAACATAAATGCATTTTATTGGGATTTTATGTGATAAACCGACACAAAGTGGCTCATAATTGTGAAGTGGAAGGAAAATGATAAATGGCTTTCAAATTTTTTTACAAATAAATCTGTGAAAAGTGTGAGGGGCATTTGTATGGCGCTCCCCGGAGTCAATACTTTGTAGAACCGCCTTTCTCTACAATTACAGCTGCAAGTCTTTTTGGGGAAGTCTCTACCAGCTTTGCCCATCTAGAGAGGACATTTTTGCCCATTCTTCTTTGCAAAATATCTCAAGCTCTGTCAGATTGGATGGAGAGCTCTGTGAACAGCAATTTTCATGTCTTGCCACAGATTCTCAATGTGATTTCGGTCTGGACTGTGACTGGGCCATTCTAACACATGAATATGCTTTGATATACACCAAACATACAGCTCTGGCTGTATGTTTAGGGCCGTTGTCCTGCTGGAAGGTGAACCTTCGCCCCAATCTCAAGTCTTTTAGAGACCCTAACAGGTTTTCTTCTAAGATTGCCCTGTATTTGGCTCCATCCATCTTCCCATCAACTCTGACCAGCTTCCCTGTCCCTGCTGAAGAAAAGCATCCCCATAGCATGATGCTGCCACCACCATGTTTCACAGTGGGGATGGTGTGTTCGGGGTGATGCGCAGTGTTCGTTTTCCACTACACATAGCGTTTTGCTTTTAGGCTAAAAAGTTCAATTTTGGTCTCATCTGAGCAGAGCCCCTTCTTCCACATGTTTGCTGTGTCCCCTGCATGGCTTCTCGCAAACTGCAAACGGGATTTCGTATGGCTTTCTTTCACCAATGGCTTTCTTCTTGCCACTCTTCCATAAAGGGCAGATTTGTGGTGAGCACGACTAATAGTTGTCCTATGGATCTCTGCAGCTCCTCCAGAGTTACCATGGACCTCTTGGCTGCTTCTCTGATGAATGCTCTCCTTGCCCGGCCGGTCAGTTTAGGTGGACGGCCATGTCTTGGTACGTTTGCAGTTGTGCCATACTCTTTCCATTTTCGGATGATGGATTGAACAGAGCTCTGTCAAATGTTCAAAGCTTGGGATATTTTTTTATAACCTAACCCTGCTTTATACTTTTCCACAACTTTATCCCTGACCTGTCTGGTGTGTTCCTTGGCCTTCATAATGCTGTTTGTTCACTAAGGATCTCTAACAAACCTCTGAGGGCTTCACAGAACAGCTGTATTTATGCTGAGATTAAATTACACACAGGTGGACTCTTTTTACCAATTAGGTGACTTCTGGAGGGAATTGGTTCCACTAGATATTAGTTAGGAGTATCAGCGTAAAGGGGACTAAATACAAATGCATGCCACACTTTTCACATATTTATTTCTAAAAAATTTTAAAAACCATTTATCATTTCCCTTCCACTTCACAATTATGAGCCACTTTGTGTCTGTCTATCATATAAAATCCCAATAAAAGAAATTTACATTTTTCATTTTAACATGACAAAATGTGGAAAATTTCAAGGGGTGTGAATACTTTTTCAAGGCTCTGTAAAACACCTTTTAGAGATGGCATGCAGCGATAAAAAAAGGCTGGAAAAGATTTTGAGCAAACGAGGGGTGAAACTGCTAAACCTCATCTAGAATAGTAAACATTACTTGGGGGTTAAAAACGTGGCTCAACTGCCCATTTTTAACACCCCCAACCACAAGTTTAAATGAGCCTTTATAGTGGACTGTCAACAAGTTATGCCTAATGTATTTTTAAGATTTCAGTAGCAAGGTACTATATATCCTCATAACCGCAGTACAATATTTCCTGGGGATATCACCGGTAAGCGGGATTGACCTTCAAAGCATTTACCAAAGCCGTGTCTTGCCCAAACCGCAAATGATTAAAAACTCACAAGGGAACCTTCCATCACACTAACACATTACAGCTGTCAGTAGTTTGCCGCCATAGAAATGTTATCAGCTTATTTTAGAAAATAGCTTAGAAAATGTTTTCAGAAATTAAATACAGGGTAACTCCTGGTACATAGTGAAGTCATTGGAATGAATCAAAGATTTATGGTTCAGAGTTTTCTTCAAGTTAATAAAGCCAAATTCCAGCCAAAACTTTCTGGGTTAGAACATTTGTCAGGTTTTATTGCGGTCCAAAAATCTGTTGTAGAGATTTTTCCCAGTAATTCTTAAAGGGTTCCCATAAGGCAGTGGTCTCCAAACTGCCAACCAGGAGCCAGATGTGGCCCTTTGCTTGCTTTTATCTGGTCCTTGGGACACTATCACATCCAAAGACACCAACAATGGGGCATAATTCCTGCCACTGACCCCAATGATGAGGCACTATTCCCCCCACTGACACCAATGATGGGGCACTATTCCTCCCACTGATACCAACGATGGGGAATTACTCCCTTCATTAACATCAGTGATGGGACACTGTTTCTTCCAATGACGGGGCACTATTCCTCCCACTGACACCAATGATGGAGCACTATTTCTTCCACTGACACCAATGATGGGACACTATTCCTCCCACTGACACCAATGATGGGGCACTATTCCTTCCACTGACACCAATGATGGGCACTTTTCCTCCCACTGACACCAATGATGAGGCACTATTCCTCCCGCTGACACCAATGATGGGGCACTATTCCTCCCACTGACACCAATGATGGGGCACTATTCCTCCCACTGACACCAATGATGGGGAATTACTCCCTTCACTATCACCAGTGATGGGACACTGTTCCTTCCAATTACACTAATAATGGGGCATTGTTTACTCTTACTGACACCTGGATATCCTCTACTCCCACTGGCAACAGTCCAGCGCCCCTAAAGTCTGATGGACAGTAGACTGGCCCTTGGTTAGAAAGTTTGGAGACTCCCGCCATAAGGGATAGTTTGGTTATAGGTGGATTTTGGGGGACTGAGTCAGCCCCTGGCTTCTTATATGTCTTGGATACTCCAAATATATAATCTCCCTGGGCAGAAGTCTTGATTCTGTTCCTGTCCACCCAGGAGTTTTGGTTGTTCCTCGCCCCTTTTTGAGATGAGAAAGAGAAGACTTTTAGAAGCCTTTACATTAGTAAAGGACAGTTGACATCTATGGCTTTGGGCGTTCCCACCAACTTTTGCTTGTTTCAACTTCTCTTTTTACATCCTCCATTATATAAAATAAATTGAAAATCCATCAGTTTGCCTTGGAAGACGTCAGGTGTGATCAAACAAGTAGGGCGGAGCTTGCTGTGATGTCATCGCTTTACCCCAAGTCTGCGGGAAGCCATTTTGTATTTCGTGTATATGAAATGTATTTGTTCCCAATGTTGGAGATAGCGCAACATGTTCTCTTTATATTTTGTATCATTATAATAAAAACTCATAGTGTGTTTGCAGCTTTCTCCTAAAACCTTTTTGTACAACTAAGCACAGTTTACATCCCTGATAGTGATTAGCTACACCTGATTGAGTTTACAAGTCATTTTTAGGTGTAGGGGTTGATCCTTTTTCCAACTCAGTGATTCTGTTTTTGATTTTTTTTTTTTTTTTCCCGGACATGTTGATGTTGTATCTTTCACTTGGCTGTTATAAGCAAGTACAGCTGGATAAAACAAAAACTGTGCATGTCTTCATGTTTAAAGTGGTTGTCAACTTGTGACAACCACTTTAACCTAAGGTAAGCCTATAATAAGGCTTACCTGTAGGTGCCCTGCATATCTCCCAAACTTGTACAGTTCAGGAGATATACAGTGTACTGCTGATGCCAACATCATTTCGACACATGTGCAGTGAAGAAACGGCCTCCGTGCTGTGACTGGCGGCTCCCTCGCGGGAGTGACGTCACGTGACTCCGGCCAGTCACGGAGCCGTAGATTGCAGCCCCAGAAGGAAGAGGGGCTGAAGATGGACGCTGCCTGCACAGGGGACAGCGCTGGACGTCGCTGTCTTCCTTCGCAGGAAAGTGGCACATAATGGGCTACTATGCGATGCATAGTAGCCCATTATGCTTCTACCTTACAGGGGAATGTAGAGGAAGTAAACCCCATCTGGGTTTACTTCCTCTTTAAGGCTGCAAAGCAAGAAAATGTGATTTTAAAGGGGGGTGATTTTTTTCTATATCCACTGTACATATATTCACCAAGTTTCCCTATTGGAGATGTGTCTTGCTCTGCCCCCCATTTTCAAGTGAAGAGATGGGAATTATAGGCTTTGTGTTGGGTTTGACTCTAGTCACTGCAGACCTGCTGGGCACATAGACCACCATTGACTACACGATGTTCCTCATTTTATATCTGCCTGGGTTTCTCCTTTCAGCCTGCAATGCAAAGCTCTGCAATGGATTCCCAGGTCTACTATACCCTCAACACAATAGAAGGAGACTTCTATTGTGCTGAGGGTATAGTAGACCTGAGAAACCATTCACACCCACAGAAGATGCAGATTGAACTTGTTTGGAAAATGGTCTGATTTATCACCATCAGGATAAGCGTTAATCCATTTGTTTCAGAGAATTCCACTCCACGCCTTTATTTTTTAATTGCCACCATAAAGCGATTCATTTCTAAATACCAGTTGGGTTTAACTGACTTTTTCTGTGAAGTAACCTTTGCCATTAAAATATTGGCATGGATACTGGTGACCTTTCTCAGCGCTGGGAGCTCGAGAGAAAACAGGGTTTTAGAATAACCCCCAACCATCCCTCTTGTCTAGCCAACGACCCCTGTCTTTTCTTCCTTACAAATCATCACTCCTTGAGGTCTACTGAAAAAGCTTTTTTTTGGTACCATAAATGTTTTATAGCTACAGATTTTTCACCCGACCTCTAAATGACCGAACTGGTATTTTCAAATGCTAATTCAAAGGAAACAAAGTGATAAAAAAATAAACAGGTTTAGAAAAGATTCTGATTCATCACCTACTAGAAGAAGGTTAATTTCTTTGTGTTTAAGAAAATTCCACTCCACGTCTATTTTTTTTTACTACCACCATGAAACAATTCATTTCCAAATGTCAGTTGGGTTTCCTTGGCTTTTTCTGAGGAGTAACCTTTGCCATTAAAATATTAGCACAGGTATTGGGGATTTTTCTCAGTACTGGGAGGTCGAGAGGAATCGGGGTTTTAGCATAACCCCCAACCATCGCTCTTGTCTAGCCAATGTCCTCTGTCCTATCTGCCTTACGAATCGTCACTCCTTGAGGTCTAGTGAAAATAAGTTTTTTTGGTACCATAAATGTTTTTATACCAACAGATTTCTCTTCCGACCTCTAAATGATTGAAGTGGTATTTTCAAATGCTAATTCAAAGGAACAAAATGATAAAAACTAAACACCTTTGGAAAATAGTCTGATTTATCACCTACTAGAAGAAGGTTAATTTCTTTGTGTTTAAGAAAATTTCGCTCTATGCCTTTATTTTTTTACTACCACTGTGAAACAATTCATTTCCAAATGCCAGTTGGGTTTAATTGGCTTTTTCTGTGGAGTAACCTTTGCCATGTAAATAGTAGCGTGGCTACTGGTGACTTTTCTCAGCGATGGAAGGATAAAAGTAATCAAGATTTTAGCGTGGGTCCCAACCAGTGGCAGCTGGTGGGTTTTCCTTTGGGGGGGGCGGCAAACAAGCACCACCCCCCTCTGGGCAGCACTGACAACCCACCCCCCCTCGGGCGGCCAGCGATCAGGCACCTACCTGAGGCTGGCGGGCTGTGGTGTCATCTCCTCAGGGGCGGGCAGTGGCTCCGGTGTTCGCTCCTCCCTTCCTTTTGTGTCTCCTACCTGTTCTTCCAAAGCACTAGGCATCCAATAGGATTGCCTGGTGCTTTGGCCAATCGGGAAACAGGTCTCATGACTTGCCTCCTGATTGTCGGGGAGGAACTTTAGTGTGAAAATAGCGAAAATGTATTCGCTACCATCATACAGCTGGGAAGGATGGCGGCGCAGTGCTCTGTGCCCCGAGCCCATCCTTTTTTGAAACCTATTAGAGCCTCTGGCTCTAATCACGAGCTTCAAAAAAGCACCCCCTCCCTCCACATTGGAATCCATAGTCCAGTGCCCTGATCTGTATTTCAGGGGGCCGGACGCATGGATTGGGGAGGGTGTGCGCCCTCTATGGACGAACCGCCATTGCTCCCAACTGTCCCTCTTGTCTCACCAATGTCCCCAGTCCATCTTAAGCCTCTTGGAGGTCTAATGAAAAAACCTTTTAGCTACCAAAAAATGTTTTCCAGCAAAACATTTTCCAATCCATGTCAGCATTTAACCACATGTATACTGCAATGGATTAATGTCAGAAAAGGAATATTACGGTATTTGATACAAATTTCAGTTTCCTCGACCTCTAAATAACTGAACTGGTATTTTCAAATGCTAATTCAATGAAAACAAAGTCATGAAAAAAGCATGTTTAAGGAAAAAAAACTGATTCATCACCTTCTGAATTAGAGTTAATCACTTTGTGTTTCAGAAAATGCCACTCCATTTTTATTGCCATGAAGCCATTCATTTTTAAATACTAGCTGAGTTAATTGTTTTTTTCTGTGGAGTAAAATGTGCCGTGAAATTACTAGTGTGGCGAATAGTGACTTTTCTCAGGGATAGAAGGGAATCAAGCCATAAGCATAAAGCTCAACCGTCTCTTTTGTTTAGCCAATGTCCCCTGTTCCATCCTGTCCACAACTGTCCCTCTTTGAGGTCTAGTGAAAAACCCTTAGCTGCTAAAAATGTTTGTAGAGCAAAAGATTTTTCACCTAACCTCTACACGACGGAACTAATATTTTCAATAATTCTAAGGAAAACTGTTGAAATAATTTGATTTATCATGTTTTGAATGAGGGCTAATCTCTTTGTATTCCAGTCAATGCCTTTCATTTTTAATTTAATTTTGAATTGCCCCATTAAGTCATTCACTTCTAAATGCCAATTGGGTTTACTTGGCTTTTTCTGTGGAGTAACTTTTGCCATGAAAATATTAGTGCAGCTACTGGTGACATTTCTCAGTGATATGAGGATGAGAGGAAACAATATTTTAGTATAACTCCCAACCATCCCTCTTGTCTAGCCAATACCCCCTTGTCCATCTTCTTATTATACATTCCTAGTGGAGGTCTAGTAAAAAAAAAAAAAACTCTTTAGCTACTAAAAATGTGTGTTATACCGTAGCAAAACATTTTTTCCCTGAACTCTAAAAGACTAAAACTGGTCATTTCAATTTCTATCTTAAAGAAAACAAACTGATAAATAAGTTATACAGAAAATAACCTGATTTATCACTTTTGAGGGTCAATTTCTTTGTTTTCCAGGAAATTCCACTCCACGCCTTTATATTTTTATTGCTTCCATGACGCCATCCATTTAAAATACCAGTTGGGTATAATTAGCTTTTTCTGAAGAGTAAAATTTGTCCTGAAAATATTAGTGTGGACACTAGTGACTTTTCTCAGTGATAGAAGATTGGGTGAAAGTAAGATAACTCTTAACCATTCCTTTTGTTTAGCTAATATCCCCTGTCCATCCTGTACCCAACGATCCCTCTTGGAGTTCTAGTGAAAAACGCTTCCACTAATAAAAATATTTATATAGCAACAATTTGTTTGTCTGGCCTCTCAGTGATTGAACCTGTATTTTAAATGTTTTTTTCCAAAGAAAAAAGTGATGAAATAACATATTTCAAAAAATAGTCTGATTTATCACCTTTTGGACAATTGCACTCAACATCTTTTTTTTTTTTTTTAAACCGCTGCCATAGAGCCATTTATTTTCAAATACCAGGTGGGTTCATATCCGTGGAATAACTTTTTCTGTGAAAATATTTGTGTAGCTGCTGGTGATTCTTCTCTTGGGAAGACCAGAGTAATCAAGCTTTTGGCATAACTCCCAACCATCCATCTTATCTACTCAATGTACTTTTCCATCTTTCCTCTCCGACCATCCCTCTTGGAGGTCTATTGAAAAATCTTTCTAGCAACAAGACAAGAGGTGTCATGGTTTTGGCATAACTCCCAATTGTCCCTCTTGTCTAGTCAATGTACATTGTCCATCTTTCCTCTCCAACCATCCCTCTTGGAGGTCTACTGAAAAATCTTTCTACCTACAGGACAAGAGGTATCAACATTTTGGCATAACTCCCAATCGTCCCTCTTGTCTAGTCAACGTACTCTGTCCATCTTTCCTCCCCATTCATCCCTTTTGGAGGTCTAAAGAAAAATCTTTTGAGCTACAAGACAAGAGGAGGCATAACTCCCAATCGTCCCTCTTGTCTAGCCAATGTCTCCTGCCCATCCATCCTCTCGAACATCTTCCATAACCACTGTCTCCTATCCATCCTAACACCTAGTACACACTATCTTTTTATTTATTTTTTGTTCAACCCAGTGGGCTGAACAAAAAAAAAGACAGAAGAGCTCAAGAGGAGATCCAGTACTGACAATCTGATGTTAGCACAGCGAGCTCCCCGCTGAGCTATTGTGTTCTGATGGGAATGCTTGTTAGCCGGTCAGAACTTTCAGCCATTGGCTAAGAGTGCTGGTTGGATGCTGATCAGCTGACCTTTTTCGGTCATGCCCCTTCAACAGAAGTCAGGCGTTCGGTTAGTTTCTGTCTGACTGGCTGCTATACACACAGGCTGAATTGTCGGCCAGTTTTTACTGAACCATCCGATTGTTGGCCTGTGTGTATGGGGCTCTACCCACCAATCACTCCTCTGAGGTCTACTGAAAAACGTTTTAGCTACTGTAGTGCTATTCAATCAATCAGGCTGAAATGAACAGTCTAGGGGTTTGTTTTTTTGTAATTTACTGCTAAAAAAAAATTTAAATGGGGGGGGAGGGGGGTGTGTGGAATACCCCTTATGTTCAACTCAGTCAGCAGAGGACACATCCTACTCAGTAACTGTGGTAAAAAGGAAGGTAGATTGTACTAGCCTTTAGGTTCACTGCCGAGGACAATGATATAGCTTCGAATAGTCTATAGGTCAGAGTGAGTCCATAGGATCAGTCCCTTGTAGTCTAGCATCCAGTTCAGAAGGGGCTCCAGGGGCATGCAGCCCCTGAAGCGCACAGATCCATTCCCTTACAGGGAAAAAAGACCATCACCTCAGGGCTCCAGACTATTTAACAGCAGCCCAGCCACCATTTGGGCACACCTCCCCAGGGATTGGCTGGGCCCTGGTCAATATTCAGACTGGACATGTGAATTTACTTTAGAAATGTCTTCCAGAGGCAGGGGTAGTAATCGAATTCTCAGCCTACAAAGCCCTGAACCGACCAAAGCAAATATTCACCGATTCCCTGATTACAAAAGGAGTCAAACATGAAATTTACCCAGGGGTCTAACTAGGAGGATTCTACACTACTAGAAATGTTTGCATAGCAACAGATCTTTCACCTTTAATTGACTGAATTGGTACTTTGAAATGCTAACTCAAAGGAAAAATAGCAAAAGTGGGTTTGGAGTTTATCGAAGGTCAAAATTATTTTTTCAAGTTTTAGATGAAGTAAGGAGGGATTGGAACATCTTAAATTTTTATTACTCTGTGTCCCCACTGGGGAGATTAGCAGTGGTCCGGGTCTCTAGTGCTCCAACACCCCCGTCCACCACTGCTCCAATCAACAGTATTCAAGCTCCTTGAGCAGTGCTGTTGATAGGTGTAAGAGTGTTGAACCACCAGAGACCCGGCTGGCTGTGAATCACCCCAGGGGGAACACAGATACATTCTAATTTTACTCCATGAGCAGTGATGCGGATTACAGAAATTTGCAGTGAAAGCGTCGGATCATTGGAGACCCAGGCTGTTGCATTGTGTGGTACAGCAGCAGTCCGACTCTCCAACATGAGCACACAGTATTTTTACCCTTATTGAAGCTCTTAGCAAATCCTAAAGAAGCAGCATATTTATAACTGTATTTGTAGCCTGACTGAATTACAGTAATACATTGAGAATGTTCAATTGGGTTTTAAAGTGGTTGTAAACCCTTGCATATTCCCATATAAGTGACTGGCCTCAGATAATACACAGAGATGAAATAACCCCTTCTGCCCAAGTTGTACCTGTTTGTGTGCAGCCCTCTCTCCTCCATTTGTTCAAAGTCCACAATTTACACAGCATTTCTAGGCTCTAGGAGGTGAGGATCTGACGTTACATACTGCACAGCACAGAGAAGGGAGCCGAGCGTAATCTGAGACCTGAGCATAGCGAATAGACATACCCTCCTCTACACAGTCTCCTAGGGAAATATGCACAGCTGAAGCGGTCAACCACCTGCTGTGTGCTAGAGGGGGGTGGGACTGTTCCCCAGGATCCTGTTGTGTCGGCATAACCCACCACAAGGGACTCATACAGATAGAAGAGGAAAGAGAGAGCGGATGGAACCACACAAGGTGCTTTGGATTGAGGCAAATACACATTATAGAAAGATATTCTTTGTTCATTTTGGAGGTTAACAACCACTTTAAGGCAATGCTCACAGATGCTTCTATACATACAGATATCAGAGAGGATTCTGTCTTGCAGATTATGATCCTAATTGTTTCCATTCACCCCGGTCTGCTGACACCGCCAGTGCAATCTCAATCACAGACACTTGTCAATGCCAGCACAAATACCAGACATTCCTCTCATATTCCCGCTTTCATCAATCATCCGAACTTAGGCACTTGTTTATAGGGAATCCTTCATCTTCCTAATGTGTTTTAGATAAACATGTGAATGTAATAAGCGTAGTATAAATAGCCTTATCAATGGTATGTTAATGTATTAAACCCCTTTTCTATGTATAGTGTGTAATTACATGGAGATATCCATAATTGCTCAGTGATATGTGCTGTGTTTTGTGCTATGTAGTGCTGCTTTAATGCTCCTTTTTGAGGGCTGTGTCCTCAGTCTCCTTCTCAGTCTCAAAGGTGGAACATCAGTGGTCTGTTTAGGCTCCTAAAAATAATATTGCAAAGTAAAATAAAAAAAAAGGACTTATACCAGTGGCGGAACTACGGGGGTCACAAAGGTCATAATCGGGACCGTGCCTTGGAGTTCCACCACCGGGCTCGGAGGGAAGAGCCCAGGTTGTGGGGCAGGGGGCCCTTCATGGTTTCTTGCACTGGGGCCCTGAAGGTTCTAGCTACACCACTGCTCCTTCCACTACATGCAAGTCCACCAGTCAGGCTCGGCTGACCAAAATCAAGGCTTTCTCCATATGTCTGAGACTTTGGGGTTGATTTACTAAAACTGGAGAGTACAACATCTTGTGGAACCAAAAAGCATCAGTTTTAGTAAATCAACCCCTATATCTCAGCAGCTTTTGATTAGGAAGGCTGGACAACTGCAGTGAAATACAGGAAAAATCTACAGGCCTGTTATGTGAAATAGTAATGGAAATTTGGAAGGACAAGTATCTAAAATGTGAAAATCACTTCATACTTTTCAGTAAATTTACCTTTCAAAATATATTCTACAGTCAGGAACCCCATATCAGCATTCAGAAATATTGTGCTCATTTTCATGTGTGTGAGTATAAACATGCTCATTTTCAGGCATGGGCATGGAGTGTGTCCACCAAAAATACTGGCGCCTAGTGGACTATTTAAGGTGTCCTTTTATAAAACTGTGATCAGCGGTGATCCCAAGGATCACGGCTGATCACAGCTCATTTTCAGTTTATAAAGCAGAGATAATCGGGAGAGAAGCTGTTCTTCACTGATTATCTCTGCACACTGAGAACTGCCATTCACTGACATAGAAACTGGCAGTTTATAAAGCAGTGATCACTGCACTTCACTGGTGATCTCGGGCAGAATTCACCCTCCCCGATTCACCAGCTCAGAGGTGGAGAATTGGGGGGGTGAAGAGGGAATCCCGGGGAAGGAGGAAGATTAGAGACTTCCCCCTGCCTCGTTCAGACCCCCCAACACATTAGCCATGTCCCCCTGCCCTGTATATGTGCATATATGTATATACATGTATATGATGTATGTGTGTATATACGTGTACATATAATGTATGTGTATATATATATGTATATATAAGGTGTGTGTGTTTATATATACATATATAGTGTAGGGGGGCTAATAATTTTATTTACTGTTTGGGCGGGCTCCTCCAAGAATGTCCGTTACTGAGCAGTGATAATTTATCACTGCTTAATAAATGGACATCTCTGAGTTTCTGTGAATTTCGGTGCCGTAATCTCGTTATGTCTCACGAGATCAGGGCGTTCTCCACAGTTTAAAGCGTTTGTAGATCACTTCACTTCACCAACTGTGAAGTGATCTACACACCTTTATAAACAGGCACACAGGGGATAACGATCTCCTCTGTGAATGCCGGAGAACTGTGCAGTGGATTTTTTACACTGCTTTATAAACGTACACCTGTACCTGAAGCTTTCATGAGATGATTGCTGGAAGATCTTTCAGCTTGTACCTCTGCTATCCTTGATCCTGAATCTGTTTGACTCTGTTATTGACTTCGCTTTCATCTAACCTGCCTCTGGACCATCCCTTCCTGTTTATGTCTACTGCCTATTTGTGTCACAAACCTCAGCCTGGACTTTTGACCAAGATTTTGCCTATCGATTCTGTACCTTGTTGACTGCATGTTGCCAACCTCCGCTCATCTCTGAAGTTGATCCTGCTCATGATTTGGTGTCTTTTGTCTGGCTGTTACCAAGCCCGGCTTGTGTCCTAGCTTTGCTATCTACTGGTCTGGGTCAAGTCTGGGTGCCCTCATCACTGACAAGCACTTTCAAGTTCAAGTCTGCAGTTCCAGCTTTCTGGCACCTGCACCTTTCCATTGTCCTAGCAGTCCTTGTCTCAACTTCCAGGGGTGCTCCTGCCGGAATTGTGCAAGAGGCCACCTTCATCAAATCCATCTCCTCATACAGATACATGACAAACTACCTGTCATCTTCCTCTAAAGTTTTTCTACTATTGCTATCTTTTAAGTACATCTCTAGCCAAGTTTGTGCACCTAAATTGAGTTTCTAAGTCTGATTTTAAGGGCAGATTTATAGCTTAAACATTATAAGGACCAGTATGGACGTTGGGCTTGAGTTAATGGCATCAGTTGGAAACTCTTCTGAGATAATTCAGAATTCATTGTCAGGTACATTTCACTTGCAGTTGACCTCCTCCTGTCCAGCATTTGACCCCTTTAAGTGGTTAGAGTTAGAGTGGTTAGGATTTCAGCTCTAATAATCTGTGGAGGCCTCCACCATCACTGGCTGTAAATGCAGAAGGTAAAAATGCCAAGTGTAGGTCAAGAACCTCATCCTTATGGAGTTCACACAAGGACTTCCTGAACCGGCTCAATATTCCAGCATAATGAAGTTTGTCTCTCTTATTCGCAGCTTTCTCAGAGGCTATCACAGTGGAAGTAAATCATTTAGAAATAAACCGTAAAAGACGAAATGATGTTGAATTTACAGAGAGGCTTCACAAGACATTACAGAAAAATTTGGTAAACTATTGAACCATAAAATCACAAACATATCAAACATTTTGAAAGGTCTAACATAAAGGGCTCTTCCAGTTGATGTAAACCCAATCTATAAAAGTCAGTGGAGTGATGATCGGATATTCAGAAATTAGATTCAGACAAGCAACTACCCAAAAAAGAAGAAAAAAAAGATTTTTTTAAAGTATATTGGTATCACAGACAGGGGTCAGGCTCAGAGAGCAGTAGCTATAGCAGTAGAGAGGCTCCCACTGACCAGCAGAATAGGTATACAAGCAGGTCAGCCTGGTGGATGACGCGGGCTCACCCAAGGTGCTTGGTCTAAGCACTAACCGGTATTCACTAAGGCTGATGGTAGAGATGGGTTTTGCTGAGTGTTAATAGCAGGTTGCGGTCCTCATAAGCACCCCACAAGGAGGGTGAGCAAGCCGGGGTCCAGTAGCAGATATAGAGGTTAGGGATCAAGCAGAAGCATAGTCAGTAAACAAGCCAAAGGTTGGTAACAAACGGTTGCGGGTTGGTATCCAGTGGAAGCATAGTCAAGAAACAACCCAAAGGTCAGTAGTGAAGATAAGGACAGCTGCAGCAATGCAAAGGAGCAAGATATAGGCTGGAGAGAGCACAATAATCAGGAAGTGCAAAATCATGGCTTAAATAAGACGTTCATGGGAGGAGCAATATGATTGAGAGGTGGCGAGGAGGTGATCTGTTTCCTTCTCACTCTTGGTTTTAACTCACAAACTGCCAGCCCAGTGGGGTTGGTTGTGGAGTGGTACCATGCACTTGAATGGGTTACATTCAGCATTTAACTTTACAGCCCTGCTGGGGCAGTAAAACACCAGTAAGACTACAGCTTAACCACAAGTTACTATCATTGATTATCTCATTACAATGACACCTGAAAGTAGGTGGGATATATTAAGCAGCAAGTGAGCATGCCGTCTCTATATCTGATGTGTGGAAAGCAGAAAAAATTTGCAAGGCTTTGAGGGACTTTCACAAGGGCCACAGTGTAATATCTGGACAACTGGGTCAGAGCAACTCCAAAACTGAAGCTCTTCTGGGATGTTCCCGGTCTGCAGTGGTCAGGATCGATCAAAACTGGAAGCAAGGAAGGAAAACCGGCCCACTGGTGACAGGGTCATGGGTGGTCAAGGCTCATTGATGGACGTGGGGAGCAATGGTTGGCCTGTGTAGTCCGATTCAGTAGAAGAGTTACTGTAACTCAAAATAATGAAAAAGGTAATGCCAGTTCTGATAGAAAGGTGGCACAACACCCAGAGCATCGCAGTTTGTGGTGTATGGGGCTTTGTAGCCACAGACCAGTCAGAGTGTCCATGCTGACCCGCGTCCACAGCCAAAAGCCCCTACAATGGGCACGTGAGTATCAGGACTGGACTACGGAGCAATGTAAGAAGGTGGCTTGGTCTGAAGAATCACATTTCCTTTTACATCATGTGCATACCTGGGAAAGAGATGGTACCAATATGGGAAGAAGGCAAACCAGCAGAGGCAGTGTAATGCCTTGTCTAGTGGAGTCCATGCCTCCATGGGTCAGAGCTGTTTTGGTGGCAAAAGGGGGGCCCTACTCAATATTAGGTGGGTGGTCAAAATGTTATGGTAGCTTGGTGTGTGTTAACGTATATATATATTTTTTTTGGATGCACAATGTACATTTTGTCTTTTTTTTTTGCTCTTTGCAGAGTAATTAGCACTTGCAGAATATTTGTGAGAACATGTGTAGAATATCATGTCAAGATACAGTCATATCGCCTCAGTTCACAAATACTTAACCCCCCCACCCGGCCCATCCCCCACCTTAAAAATTACTTTCCACCAATTCTTATCTCCCATGTCAGCTCCTATCTATCTATACAGCTCCAGAGCATTGCAAGGGCTATTTCATGTAGCACTCAATTACATCCCCATCAGCCCCAATGTATACGTGGAATGTTCCATCCACACCCTTCACAGAGACATACACAGAGAATGAAGGTGATGGCCAAAAAAGAAACAACTTTTCAAAGATGTCAGGAGTAAAAGCGTTTGTGCTTTCTGTTGAAGTATATAGATAGCAAAAGAATTAAAGATGCCCTACTATATTTAAAACTTGTCTTTAGCTTTAAATAAAATAGGGAATGTTTAACCACTTCAGATCTCATACCTGTACCCCCCTTATTGACCCAGAGCAATTTTTAAATATCTAACTATGGGCCTGTTCATTTGGTGAAACATTGACCCTCTTTAAGAGAACAAAGTAATACATACAGTATATACTATATAATATATATATATATATATATATATATATATATACACACATACACACACACACACACACACACACAGTAAAACCTTGGATTGCAAGTAACGCTGTTAACGAGCGTTTCGCAAAATGAGCATTTTTTTTTTTTTTTTTTTAATTCTGACTCGGTTTGTAAGTGCTGTCTCGCATAACTAGCAGAATTTAACCTTTTGTGCATGCAATACCACATGTGACCAGAGGTGGGGGGGCGCTGGTGAGCTCGGGAATGCTCGGAGCATTTCCAAATGATCTTAGAGGCTCACCAGCGCCACCATACCGCTGGCGACATGCGGTATTGCATACACCAGGCGCCCCCGTATCCATGGCCACATACAGTACTGCATTGGCAAGCACTCACTATAGAACGAATTAACTGAGTTTCCATTGTTTCCTATGGGGAAACTTGCTTTGATATACCAGTGCTTTAGATTACAAGCATTCTCCTTGAACAGATTATGCTCGTAATCCAAGGTTCCGCTGTGTGTATGTGTATATATATATATATATATATATATATATATATACACACATATACATATATACACACACATACATAATGTATTTTTTTTTTTTGGGGGGGGGTTTATATTACATTACAAACAAAAGGTTTTCATTATATACTGTATGTAATTTATGGACAGAAAGATACTAAAAGGGTTGTAAAGTCTCAAAGTTTTTCATAGAATGCATTAAGGTGAAAAACCTTCTGTGCTGCAGTCTGGGTTTACTTCCTCTAACTCCAGTGACACGAGAGCCGGGGGAGGGGGCGGGGCCGAGTCCTGCCTGTGTCAATGGAGGCAGCAGCGGGACTCGGTAGTGCGCCTGCACAGGTCCCCAAGTGAATGCGGCTCTCCGTGGGGGGCACCCGATGAATGGAAGGGGCTAGGAGCGCCGACGGAGCACCCCATAAGAAGAGGCTCAAGGCTGCTCTGTGTAAAACTCCAAGTATAACATGTTTGTAAAAGTTTGTTTTTTTGATAAACACTTTAAAGCATTTTTTGACCAGAATTAAAAAAAAAAAGTAGATTTACTATACTTTATTATACATATATATTATTCTATAATTTTCATATTTACCATTACACTAAAACAATGTTTTTGTTAGAATCCTTGGGGTTTCTTTTAGCAATAATATCTTGCAAAAATTATTTTATTTCCTGCTGTATGTAATTTATAGACAAAAAGACATTAAACAAATATTTTTTTTTTTCCTATTGTGAACAGTGTTAGTTTAAAAAAAAGGTTTTTTACTGAAAATAAAACATTTTATTCTAGATTTTGTCATGTCGCCGTTTTCCCCCGTTTTTGTTCGCTAAATTGGAGCCAACAACGGTATAGATGACAAAATAAAGGACACCTTATCACCCAAATGGCTTCCTAAATACCCAGACGGCAAATTATTTATCAGTAATAGATATAATAGAAATTTGAGCAAATAACAGTGCACCATAACACAATAATAAAATGGTCTCAGCTTTATGATGTCAATAATAATTGTGCGCATAAAAAAAAAAAAAAAAGGTACTAAAAAGCACCAAAACCCAACATATACCGACTCTCACCCGCTGTTTTTATCCATTTAAGCCAACTTTTTTTGCATACAGTGGGGATTGTATTTGATTCAGCCATATAAAAAGAACGCAGGCGCTCTTTCTTCTTCTGCATCATTGTACGTCATATGGGAAAGTCTTTTAGTGGAAGGCGTTGGGTACTGCACTCTGCGTTGCTTTACAATACTCCACTTTTGCAGACGGATCAAGATCCATTATTAGGACGACTCAGGAGGACCTTTTGTCTGCAGCGGCAGGACTACACTAGACAATATTAATTGTAAGTGCAGAGTCCCCGGGTTCACGTTGAACGTTCACGGACACTTTTGAACTTCTGCTTTTTGGAACATTCGAGTGCCATACTCATCCTGTGCAGACACAGATACAGGCAGTCCCGGGTTCAATGCTTTACAGAACACTCAAGCAGCACAGTCATCCTCTAAAGACACGGCCAGGATATTTCTTATAACTATTTAGGAAAATCCAATGATTTCAATCGTATTTCAAGCAGTATAGGGACAATGTATGCATTGAAAGTGAACTGCTATACATATCAAGATCTACCTGAGACATAAAACGTAAAGGATAAATGGGAGAAATAAAAAAAATATACCTATAAACTCACCCGCCAGCATTAAGACCATTCAGCCATACCATGACCACCCACCTTATATTGAGTAGGTTGCCCTTTAGCTGCCAAAACAGCCCTGACCCATCGAGGCATGGACTCCAGTAAGCCATGAGTAGCAGATCCTTTAAGTCCTGTAAGTTCGGAGGTGGGGTTTCCATGGATCGGACTTGTTTTTCCAGCGCATCCCGCAGATACTCAATTGGCGTGAGATCTGGAGAATTTGAAGGCCAAGTTAACACCTCAACCTGGTTGTTGTGCTCCTCAAGCCATTCTTGAGTTTAGACCATGCCACCTTCTTCCATTGCCCCGTGGTCACGTGCCCATTGTAGGGGCTTTTGGCTGTGGACACGGGTAAGCATGGGCACAAAGATCGTTCTGCGGCTACTCAGCCCATAGACAACAAACTACAATGCTCTGTGTGTTCTGACACCTTTCTATGAGAACCAGCATTTGCTTTTTGAGCAATTTGATCTCCAGTAGCTCCCTATTGGATCGGACTACACAGGCCAGCATTCCCTGCCCACCTCCATCAGTGAGCTTTGGCCGCTCATGACCCTGTCACCAGTTCACTGGTTTTCCTTCCTTGAGCCACTTTTGGTCGGTCCTGACCACTGCAGACCTGGAGAATCCCCCAAGAACTGCAAATTTGGAGTTGTTCTGACCCAATTGTCTCGCCATTACAATTGGGTCCTTGTCAAAGTCACTCAGATCCTTACACTAGCCCATTTTTTTCTGCTTTCACTACATAAACGTCAGGGACATGTTCACTTGCTGCCTAAAATATCCTACCTACTTTCAGATGCCATAGTAATGAGATAATCAATGTTATTCACTTAAATCGGAGTTCCACCCAAAAGTGGAACTGTCACTTTTTTGCTTCCTCCCCCCTCCGGTGCCACATTTGGCACCTTTCAGGGGGGAGGGGGGAATGGGGACCTGTTTTTGACAGGTCCCTTTCCCCACTTCTGGGAGACAGGCCGCGGCCCGTCTCCGGGAGTTCGGCCCCCCTCCTCCTGCTAACTGATGCCAGGCCAATTAGAACATGCAGCACGCTTCCCGCATGTGCACTAGGGAAACTGGTTATGAAGCCAAAAGGTTCCACTGCCGGTTTCCCTTAGTGGCAATGGCGGTGGCAGCACCCAAGCTGGACCTCCTCTTCAACCTGTCGCAGAGTATATATATATATATATATATACACACACACATACACACAGTTGTGCTCATAAGTTTACATACCCTGGCAGAATTTCAGATTTCTTGGCCATTTTTCAGAGAATATGAATGATAACACAAAAACTTTTCTTTCACACATGGTTAGTGTTTGGCTGAAGCCATTTATTACCAATTAACTGTTTACACTTTTTTAAAATCATAATGACAACAGAAACTACCCAAATGACCCTGATCAAAAGTTTACATACCCTGGTGATTTTGGTCTGATAACATGCACACAAGTTGACACAAAGGGGTTTGAATGGCTATTAAAGGTAACCATCCTCACCTGTGATCTGTTTGCTTGTAATTTGTGTGTGTGTATAAAAGGTCAATGCATTTTTGGACACCTGACAGACCTTTGCATCTTTCATCCAGTGCTGCACTGACGTTTCTGGATTCTGAGTCATGGGGAAAGGAAAAGAATTGTCAAAGGAAAGGAAATGATAGTTGAACTGTATAAAACAGGAAAGGGATATAAAAAGATATCCAAGGAATTTAGAATGCCAATCAGCAGTGTTCAAACTCTAATCAAGAAGTGGAAAATGAGGGGTTCTGTTGACACCAAACCACGGTCAGGTAGACCAACTAAAATTTCAGCCACAACTACCAGCAAAATTGTTCGGGATGCAAAGATAAACCTACAAATAACTTCAGGTGAAATACAGGACTCTCTGAAAACATGTGGTGTGGCTGTTTCAAGATGCACAATAAGGAGGCACTTGAAGAAAGATGGGCTGCATGGCTGAGTCACAAGAAGAAAGCCATTACTATGCAAATGCCACAAAGTATCCCACTTACAATACGCCAAACAGCACAGAGACAAGCCTCAAACCTTCTGGCACAAAGTAATTTGGAGTGATGAGACCAAAATTGAGCTTTTTGGCCACATCCATAAACGTTACATTTGGAGAGGAGTCAACCAGGCCTGTGAAACACAGAGGTGGATCGCTGCTGTTTTGGGGATGTGTGAGCTACAAAGGCACAGGAAATTTGGCCAAAATTGATGGCAAGATGAATGCAGTGTTATCAAAAAATACTGGAGGAACATTTGCATTCATCAGCCAAGAATCTGCACATGGGACGTACTTGGACATTCCAACATGACAATGATCCAAAACACAAGGCCAAGTCAACTTGTCATTGGCTACAGCAGAATAAAGTGAAGGTTCTGGAGTGGCCATCTCAGTCTCGTGACCTCAATATCATTGCAATACACGGTATTAAAAACTGGGGTATGTAAACTTTTGATCAGGGTCATTTGGGTAGTTTCTGTCATCATTATGATATAAAAAGAGTAAACAAAGTTGATAATAAATGGCTTCAGCCAAACACTAACCATGAGTGAGAGTAAAGTTTTTGTATTCTCTGAAAAATGGCCAAGAAATCATAAAATCTGCCAGGGTATGTAAACTTATGAGCACAAGTGTGTGTGTGTGTGTGTGTGTGTGTGTGTGTGTGTGTGTGTGTGTGTGTGTGTGTATATATATATATATATATATATATATTTTTTTTTTTTTAAAGCTGAGGCTAATAAATTATAATTAATAGAATTATATTATTATATTTTTTTATGTGCGATTATTGACCACGATCTCAACTAAATTTATGACGGTTATCAGAGAGATGTTGTATTACTTCCTGTCCTTGTGAAGGCAATTATTCACCATGGGCGCACAAACAGCAATAAAGCCTGACAGGTTTTAGTCCTTCTACCATCACCCTAGCCCTATCCAAACTAAAAAGCCAAGTATTGCTTTGGCTTCTAAGCAGTGATGCGGCCGGTCGGTCATCCAGCCCTGCACTTACCCCATCTAGGTAGCAGGCGGGCAGTGCTCCTATGGGCGGCGGCTTCCATCATGTCTCCTCCTCTGTGTCACGGCGGCTTCCGCCGTGCGTCTCCTCCTCCTAGGCATCCAATAGGATCGCCTGTCCTTTCAGCTAATCATGTGACGGGTCTCAGGACTCGCTTCCAGATTGGCCGGGAGGAGGATCATGGTCACAACAGCAAATATTAGTTCGCTATTGTCACACAACTGGGTGGGCTCGGGGAGCCCGTGCGACCCTGATAGATGGGCCGCTACTGCTTCAGAGTCAGGCTTTAGAGTTCAGCTGAGCGAATGCAGGTCCCCAGGGTACTTTCCATAAATACCTTATTTTAGATCCTGTGTTGTCATCAATGCATCTCTTTGCTTATCTATGTAATCCAGGCAGATCTTGGCTGGTGGGAGGGTCCATCAGGGTGCTGCACATAGCTTCCTAAAAAAAACACAGTGCTCTGCCTCACTACTACTCCTCCCAAGAGTCCTCAGCCCTGATGCAAGCATGGGAATGCCTCTTGGGTGGGGTTATGCAAAAATCAAACTGCTTTGATGGGTGGGTGTCAGTCTGGAGCAGTGGGTGCTCCTAGGCAGGCTGTATTTGCATGCAGATCGCCCACATGTGATGCTGAGCCTCCATTGAAATCCAATAGGTGAAAGGAGCAGGCTAGCAACAGTGGGGCTGGATAGGAAAAGGCTAGATGATGCTGGACGTTCTCCAGCCAGGAAATGAGGCGGGCTCTGACACGCTGAAGCAACTAGTGCACACTGTGAGCAGCTCACAGTGTGTACTGACATCAAAGTAAGCACTTTCAGTGTAGCACCCTGGTCTTAAACAGGGATGCTGTCAAATCTAGTTTGCTAGACGGTAACTAGCCTGGCCAAGTGTTAGGGGATCTCCCGATTCTTTTCCTAATTCCAAGTTTGATGCACCTCTCTCCTCTGCCACTGGATGGCATTGCTACTTATGGCATTGAAGTGATAAGGTATATGTGAACTTGGAATATGAATGGATAGGTTGCTGTAGCCAATTAGCAGGGGTTTTCTTGGGCTCCATAACCTGCTGGGAGAGCCTGTTTATGTGGGAGAAGTCAGGTGATTGGTGTTCTGTGCCACCTGGATGGCTGTCTGGGTGGACGTGTGTTGAAAAGTCCCGGCTGCTAGGCCAGAAGCCTGGGGCCTAACCGGGAGCGCCTGGTTGCTAGGCGGTCTGAGGCCGGCCCAGGACAAGAAGCGGCAACGTGGGGTTGGGGCTTCATGACGGAGGGCTAACCAAGTTGCACGGGTTCTGCCAGCCGGAGAACCCCTCTTTGTCAGAGGTGAAGGGGCAGAGTTGCTATCAGAGGACAACCATTCCTGTTGCCAGAGGCAAAGCGTGAACATGGGTCAGAGGTGAAGGGGAAACTGTCGCCCTCAAGGGACTGTTATCAGAGGCCAGAGTTCAGAGTCTGAGAGACTACCAGAGCAGCCTTTTTCACTAACTGGGGATGGTGGAGAAGTTGGGAAAGTCTCAGTGGAAGTCAAGCTAGGGACCCAGGAGGATAGCGGGGGTGATGCAAGAGAGTTCAGCAGTTGGGCTGAAGAGCCGAGTAAGGGACCCAGCAGGTCAGCGCGGGGACACTCAGAAAATACAGCAGTTGGCTGTGACGTTCAAGGGACCCAGTGGCAGTGGGAGTCTAAAGAGTCTTGTTAAGAGACTGAGTTCAAGTTCATGAAGCTGCAGCAGGAGGCTATGAGATGGCGGCCAGGTCCTACACAATGGGGATACCAAGTTTGGCATGTGTACCAATCTGTGTTGAAGTCAAAAATACAAGTTCAATACCAAAGTTCTCGTCAGGCACAGTTCAGTTTGAAGGCCTGCGGGACTATACAATTACTCTATTGTCCTATTTTTGTGAGTCTCCGAGTCTGCCAAGTGCCTTTGCCCCCACTCAAAGGGTATCCTGGCCCTAACCCTCTCTCCCCCAGTTCTTTAAGAGAAAATAAATCTCTTTAGTTCTGCATCATCAAAGTGTCTGGCGCTCAACTCAATTCTTCTATCTGATCCCACTATGCCTAGTAACCCACCCTATGAAGATGGATGTCCGCTTTCCCTGACTCTGTTGGTCATCATTAGGGGTCGGGCCATGGCTACATCATATGGCAGAGGAGCGTTTACCACTGTACTAAACTGAAGGGAAGGTTGGAGTTCGGCTTTAATAAATGCAGTGATGGAATTCATCACTCTCCTTTTGCCGTTTTTATTTTGATTTACAGCTTTTCATTCTAAAAGAAAAAAAAATAAGCCTTGCGTAGGAGAGAAAAATATAATGTATCAAAAATGTGCAACATCAAATATAGATCATACGCCTCCAGCTGCTCTTTCCGGTTCCACAATAAATTCGTTCATTTGTAAAACTCATCATTACCGACTCCCTCCCGGGTAGGTGAGAGAAGAAAGAAAAAGTACGCGAAGGAAAGTGAGAAATGCTGGACAGGTTTTAAACGGCGATTCATTTATCTGGAGCAATGCGTTTCCATTACAGGTCGGCTCCGAGAATTCCAATATCCCGCTCTTCAAATCCATGAACAATTCCTCCTGGGAAAATGCCATCTGCCGTGTAGATGATATGGCAGCTGCCAGGCCAACACATTACTCATGGTACACTAACAGGATTTCAGTAGCGGAACGGAAAAAGGAGGTATAGATGAAAAAAAAGGCCAAAAGGTTTATATTGTAGCAGAAGGTACATTGATGGGCATCTATGCTATAGAACAGGGATATGCAATTAGCGGACCTCCAGATGTTGCAGAACTACAAGTCCCATGAGGCATAGCAAGACCCTGACAGCCACAAGCATGACACCCAGAGGCATGATGGGACTTGTAGTTTTGTAACAGCTGGAGGTTCACTAATTGCTTATCCCTGCTATAGAAGAAACCTTTTGGCTTTTTCATCCTTACCAGTTTCATCTGACCATACTGGTGGTTTCCCAAGTGGACTTAGGTCTGGGCTATCCTGAGAGTGACCATTCCAGCAACTGTATGGAGACATCATTTCAAGAGGAAGCTCAACAAAAGTTGGGTATCCCATTTCTTTTATGGTCATTCCAGTCTCGCCAGATGTAATTTGTACACTATATTACCAAAAGTATTGAGACGCCCGCCTTTACACACACATGAACTTTAATGGCATCCCAGCCTTAGTTCGCAGGGTTCCATATTGAGTTGGTCACAAGGTTTAGGAGTGTCTATGGGAATGTTTGACCTTTCTTCCAGAAGAGCATTTGTGAGGTCAGGCACTGATGTTGGATGAGAAGGCCTGGCTCGCAGTCTCTGCTCTAATTCATCCCAAAGGTGTTCTATCGGGTTGAGGTCAGGCCAGTCAAGCTCCTCTACCCCAAACTCACTCATCCATATCTTTATGGACCTTACTTTGTGCACTAATTTGCAGTCATGTTGGAACAGAAAGGGGCCATCTCCAAACTGTTCCCACAAAGTTGGGAGCATGAAATTTTCCAAAATCTCTTGATATGCTGATGCCTTCACTGGAACTAAGGGGCTAAGCCCAGCCCCTGAAAAACAACCCCCACACCATAATCCCCCCCCCTCCACCAAATAATTTGACAACACAGAGGGGGGATCTGGCACCAAGGGAGTAACACTCATGGCCAAGTGTATAGTCAATAAAGTCCAGGGCTAAATGGGACCGCTCGGGTTGAAACACCCTTGTCAAACCTCTACCGGGGAAAGACAAGGTTGTACTGACGTTTAATCACGTGTTTCATTCCAGGTATTTCTATACCTACTCACTCAAACCCCATCTCCTCGAACTGACCGGACTGGAGTTGGGCTATCTTGTGGAAACCCTACTTAATCTCGTCTCTGACGCTCGGTCCGGAAGAGTAGGTTGTAGTCACGGACTGGAGTGTTTACGAGAAGACCTTCTTTCCAGTTTGTAAGGGTA